>AWOL01S0026381.1:0-31611 GCA_000715115.1 Nicotiana otophora | reverse complement strand
TATATATATATATATATATGTATTTTTTTTGTTAGACTTAAGTCCCTCAAGAAAACTGCCTAAGAGATCCATCGTCGGGAAAAGTACAGTCATTTTATTTTTTTATTAATATTTTTTTTTTTATTATTAAATAAGGGGAAATACGAAAATAAAATAAACATTAAACAAATAAACTAATTAGTTTATCTAATATTTACAAATGACAGATAGTACCTTCTACCCCACACTTAGATCATGCATTGTCCTCAATACATATATAAATTCATAAACACAAAAATATTTAAGGAGGTCGGAAAAAGATTCCCTTATCAGACATCGTCCTCGCCCTCTTCATTGAAGGCTCCATCTGCAGCTTAGGGCTGGCCTAATGGCCAAGCAAGTAAAGTCATTGCTTAGGGCCTCTTATTTGTAGGGGCCCCAAAATTTTCTGATATTTATTGTATTTGTCCATTTGTTTTAATAATATAAAGTATTTGAAAAGACAAAAATGCAAGTTTCAAGGAAAGGGGACGTTGGAGAACAATTGGAAAAGGAATATATTTTGGGAATTCATGCCTTATGCGTGAACATTCCACTATGTTGTCTCATTTATCTACCATTATTATTATAAATGGGCCCACATTCTTTATCTTTTTTTATCTTTCTCTACAAAGCCTTCTCTACATTTCAAATTTTCAATCTCATTTGGTTACTACCTCAAAATAAAAGAGAAGAATACAAGTACCAGCTGTTTGATTTGTTCTCAAATATTTTGGCCTTACATCAAGAATTTTGAAGCAGCGAAAGCTTATCAAATTATCTATTTGTTGTCTTGTTGAATCATGTTTGATCGTTCTATATTTTATTATTTGCATCTAATTTTTAATTATTTTGGATATATTTTATTTGTAAGTATATATTGTCTTTTTAGTTATTTATTAGAGTTGTAATATGTCAACTAGAAAATATGAATCCGGATGTTCAAAACGTCAAAAAAGGAAAAGTATTGAAACTCTAGTACAATCCCAAAAAGGAGAACTTGATAAATTTATAGCGAATTGTAAAAATTCTAAATCAGAAAATGTGGAAGATTTTATGATAGATGAACAAATCACTAATATAATTGAGATAGACAATAATAAAATTCAAGAAGAAGAGGAAGGAGGAGAAGTTGTCGAGAAACCTAACATATATCCTTAAGAAAAATAAGAAGTTCTAAATAAGTTGANTTCTTTTACCGCTCATTTTATAATTAAAGTGCTTTAAGAGGTAAAAGGATCAAAACAATGATAATTAAGAACAGAGGGTTATAAGCTTGTAATGTGGTTGCCAAATAAAAGTTTATACGCTCAAAAGGGTTGATTATGGATAATTTTAATTATGGTAAGCATTAAGATCAAATAAATCAAAGAAATCCTAATATCATTTTTCAGATCGAGCAAAACGTAAAATTTTGCTTCAACTCACATGTTGTGCAAGTTCTATACTCTAATGCAATGACACAGACTAAATAATTTCTCACCACACATGGCACATGACTCACTAAGGACGGTTCCATTCCAATTCTCAAACAATTATAAGTATTCACAGAGCCACAAAATATTAAACATTAAGCACAAAGTGATACAAGCCAAGAAAACGAGATATATGCGTTAATAAACATGTTATCTAACTCAACAAGGCATCATAAGCAACTTCAAACCATAGGGAAGGTAATACACATGCTAGAGCTTAAATATGCTACTATCAAACAAGTCAAAAGGACGCCTAAAATTTTCAACTTTTTTCTTTTATTCCCTAAATCCCAATCTACTCTAAAAATATAAAAAATAAAAACTACTACCCGATTCAATTACATCCCATGGAAAAGAAGCNAGTCAATGGACTAGTATAGATACAAAGTTGAGAGATCTATTAGTAGAAAATGGGCCAATTAAAATTACTAACATAGATTTTCCAAAGGATAAATTCTTTAGATAATTTTCTACTACAAATTATATTCAAAAATTGGCTAATGGAGAAAGACATGAAAGAAGATGGTTAGTTTACTCTAAAGATTTAGATAAGGTATTTTATTTTTGTTGTAAGTTGTTTAATACGACTTCTAGCTTTTGTAGCAGTAAATTAGCTAGTGATGGTAGTAATGATTGGAGAAATATAAGTACTAAGCTCAAAGCTCATGAAACATCAAAAGAGCATATTATTAATATGGGGTGCATGTATTAATTTAGAAATGAGATTTTACAAAAGTAAAACAATTGATAAAGATGTTCAATAACAGATCAATAAAGATAGAGAGCACCGGAAAAATGTATTATCAAGAATTATTGTTGTGATAAAAACTCTTGAAAAAAATAATTTGATATTTAGGGGAAAAAATGAAAAGATCTATCAAGAAAGTAACGGAATGTTTTGAGCCTAATTGAAATGATTGCAGAATTTGATGAATCATGCAGGAATATGTTCACTGAATTAAGCATGATGAAAACCATAATCATTACCTTGGACATAATATACAAAATGAATTGATAAATTTATTCTTAGTGAAATTAAGAATAAAATTATTGACAAAATTATAGAAACAAAGTACTTCTGAATCATACTTGATTGCACTCTAGATGCAAATCATCAAGAGCAAATGTCTTTTATATTACGGAGTGTCGACATCACTGTAACCCCAGTAAGAATTACTGAATATTTTTTAGAGTTTTTAAAAGTTGATGATACAAGTGAAAAAGGTCTTTTTGAAGTTATTGTAGATGAGATAAAAAATATTGGACTTGATATTGATAATGTAAGAGGACGAGGATATGATAATGGATCCAATATGAAGGAAAAATACTAAGGAGTGCAAAAAAGACTGCTCGACATAAATCCTAGATCTTTTTATACACCATGTGGTTGTCATAATATAAATTTGGTACTTTGTGATATGGCTAATTCTTGTACCAAAGCTATATCATTTTTTGGAGTAGTACAACGATATATTCACTCTTTTCTTTTTCTACTAAGCGATGGAAAATTTTAAAAGATAATGTACCTAGCCTAACTCTTAAATCATTATCACAAACGCATTGGAAAAGTCGTATTGAAAGTATTAAAGCAATACGATTTCAAACTCCACAAATAAAAAATGCTTTATTGAAATTAGTAGAAGTTAGTGAGGATCCAAAAACTAAAAGCGAAACTAGTTGTTTAGCAACTTATGAGTTTGAAAGTTTTGAGTTTTTACTAGGTATGACTATTTGGTATGATATACTATTTGCAGTTAATTCAGTTAGCAAACATTTACAATCAAAGGATATGCATATTGATGTTTCCATATGTCAACTTAGGGGTTTGATTTCTTTTTTCAAAAAATATAGAGAAGAAGGATTTGCAACTGCCATAAATTTTGCTAAGGAAATTGCATATGAGTTGAAAATATAATCTGAATTTCGTAATAAACGTGTAATATACAGAAAGAAACAATTTGATGAGAATGTTGATAAGGAAATTACAAAATCTCTTGAAGAATCTTTTAGTTTGATTATTTCTTATACATAGTAGACCAAGCTATTTTTTCCCTTCAAAGTAGATTTGAACAATTTGAAGCGTATGAAAGTGTTTTTGGATTCCTATTTAGTGGCAAAAAGTTGAGATCTCTAGATGATGAGTACTTAAAGCAAAATTGTCTTAACCTTGAATGTTCTTTGAAACATAATAGTAACTCTGATATTGATGGTTTAGACTTATTTTATGAATTAAAAGTTTTAAGGAAAATAATACATGTAGAAGATGATAGTCTAATCGATATACTTAATCCTATAAGAAGACTTGACTCTTTTCCAAATGCATATATTGCTTATAGAATAATGTTAACAATTCCTGTAACAGTTGGCTCAGCGGAAAGAAGTTTTTTAAAATTAAAATTAATAAAATCTTACTTAAGATCAACAATGTCTCAAGATAGATTAAATGGATTAGCTATATTATCAACTGAAAAAAGAATTATTAGAAGAAATCGATTATAAACAAATTATTAATAATTTCGCATCTCAAAAAGCTAGAAAAATAAATTTCAAATAAAATTATGAGTTTTCTTCCACAACAAAAATCTTAGGGGCCCCTTATTGAAGTTTGGCTTTAGGCCACAAATATCATTTAGTCGCCCCTGCTGTAGCTATGCACTCGTTATCCGCTGCTCCCTCCTCAACATCATCATTCGTACCTACATAAGTGAACGTTCCTCAGTGATAAAGCATATGAATCGATTCAAAACATGGTCTTGCGATCCCACACTTAAGAGTTCACTACATGATGTTCAACCATTTTGAGGCTACTCAGACTTCACCTAATTATTTTAGCATGAGAATAAAACAATCGCAAAATGGTGTTTACCGTCCTTTGACACTCATCACAGCTCTTTACCCAAAAATGTACATCTTTAAACAACGTCGGCCAATAGAAGCCTGACTCCAAAACTTTAGCAGTTGTCCTTACTCCTCTGAAATGACCCCCATAAGGAAAAGCATGACATGCCTGCAAAACAGAAGCTTGGTCTATCTCGGGAATACATCTCTAGATCATGTTATCTATACAAATCCGAAACAAATAAGGTTCATCCCAGAAATACATGCGACAATCGTGAAAGAACTTTATTTTCTACACAGAAGACAATTCATAGGAAATAATACCGCTTTCCAGGTAGTTTGCAATGTCTGCATACCATGGCGCTTCCTCAAGGCTCGTGGCTAACAGTTCATCCGGGAAAGTATCTGTGATATTTTCCACCTCAACCTTCGTTTCAGCTCCTTCAAGCCTGGACAAGTGATCGACAACTTGGGTTTCCGTCCCTTTTCGGTCATGAATTTCCAAGTCAAACTCTTGTAGGAGTAGAACCCATCGAATCAGGCGCGACTTTGCTTCCTTTTTATCAATTAGGTACCTGAGAGAAGCATGGTCAGTATAAACAATTACCTTCGAACCTATCAAGTAGGACCGGAATTTGTCAAATGTGAACACCATTGCTAGCATCTCTTTTTTCTGTTACTGTGTAATTCAGTTGAGCGCTATTCAATGTTCTACTTGCATAGTAGATTGGATGCATGATTTTATGTTTTCTTTGTCCAAGTACTGCTCCCACAGCATGGTCACTTACATCACACATCAGCTCAAATGGTTTCTCCCAGTCGGGTGCAACTATGATATGTGCAGACACTAGCCTCTTCTTCAATCCTTCGAAAGCTACCCCGCAGTCATCAGAAAATACAAAAAAGGTAATGTTTTTCAAGCAATTTACACAAAGGGTTAGCAATCTTGGAAAAATCTTTTATGAACCGCTCGTAAAAACCGACGTGACCAAGGAAACTTCTTATTGCCTAGACGGAAGTGGGTGGTGGCAGCTTCTCTATTACATCAATCTTGGTGTGGTCCACCTCAATGCCCTTACTTGACACTAGGTGTCCCAAGACTATACCTTTCGGTACCATAAAATGACATTTTTCCCCGTTTAGCACTAGATTAGTCTCCATACATCTCCACAACACTCTTTTAAGATTTCTAAGTCAATCATCAAAAGAGCTTCCCACCACTAAGAAATCATCCATGAAAACCTCCATTATTCCTCTACCATATCTGTGAAGATGGACATCATGCACCTTTGGAATGTGGCGGGTGCATTGTATAGGCCAAACGACATTCTCTGAAAAGCATAAATTCCATATGGACATGTGAATGACGTTTTCTCTCTATCCTCCGGGGTGATAGATATTTGATTGTACACCGAGCATCCATCCAAGAAGCAAAAGTGGGACTTCCCTGCCAATCTATCTAGCATCTGATCAATGAACAACATTGGGAAATGATCTTTTCGGATGGCCTTGTTCAATCTTCTGTAGTCCATGCAAATTCGCAATCCCGTGACTATTCTTGTTAAGATTAACTCATTGTTCTCATTCTGCACAATAGTTATCCCGCCTTTCTTTGGCACCCACTGAACTGGGCTAAACCAATTGCTATCTAAGATGGGAAAAATAATTCCCGCATCTAACCACTTGATCACTTCTTTCTTTACAACTTCCTTCATGTTAGTGTTCAGCCCTATTTGATGTTCTCTAGAGGATTTGTGCCCATCTTCCAATAGAATATTTTGCATACAGAAGGCCGGGCCGATACCCTTAATGTCTGCAATGGTCCAACCAATTGCATTCTTGCACTCCTTCAACACCTGCAAAAGTTGTTTTACCTGCACATCTAACAAATCAGATGAGATAATAATAGGTAAAGTCGAATTAGGTCCCAAGAAAGCATACCTGAGGTGAGATGGTAGTGGTTTCAGCTCCAATTGTAGTGGTGCTTCGATCTATGGCTTGGATGGAGGGGTCTTTCTTTCTTCTGAGTGTAAAGGCTCGAATTTGAGCTCTCTTTTCCAGTACCCTTGCCCTTGAAGATCCAACACCCATTCCGCCAAGTCCTCACCATTTACTTCTTCTAAGTTCATAAGGCAGGCTGTTAGAGGGCTTTTGCATTAAGTGCCTCATCATCTTCATCCATGATTACATCCACCGTGTGTAACAAAAAAAAAATTGCGAACTCACTGGGTTGCCGCATAGACTTCTACCCATTAAATGTTATTTCTTCATTATTCAGCCTCATTTTTAGCTCCCCATTTCACAATCAATCAGAGCTCTCCCTGTGGCTAAAAACGGACTTCCCAAAATTATGGGGATCTCCTCATCAACCTTGCAGTCCAAAATGACAAAATCTACTGGAAACACGAATTTTCCAACTTGCACAAGCAAAACATCAAGTATACATGAGGGCCTTTTCATCGTTCGGTCAGCTAGCTGCAGTAACATGGATGTGGGACTTGCTCTTCCAATGCCTAGCCTTTTATAGATAGACAATGGCATAAGATTTATGCTTGCTCCCAAATCACACAAAGCTCTGGCAAACGCATATCTACCTATGGTGCATGGAATTGTGAAGCTTCTGGGTTCAGATAACTTCTCAGCTATAGGTCTTGACACAACAACACTATAAGTTTGTGTCAACGTGAAAGTTGCCAAGTCTTGGAAGTCAAACTTATGAGACATCAAGTCCTTCATCATTTTTTCATAACCGAGCATCTCCCTCAAAGCATCAATTAGAGGAATGTTTACCTAAATTTGCTTCAGCATTTCCATGAATTATTTTTGTGCTGTTCATCCTTCTGATATTTGGCCAACCTCTGCGGTAAGGGTGCATGAGGTCGCTTCTTTGTTGTAGCTTGAGTTAGATCCTGCTCAGGCACTTTGTATGATGCCTTCTCCTGCACTTTATCAGTCTACTCCACAACCTTTTTTTCTTTGTTTATTTCCTGATGGGCTGGTTACACTCTTACTTCTGTTAGCTCAGTTGACTCATCTAACTCAATTGGCACTGTCAAAAGTGTTTTAGATGACTGGCTCTCACGAGCAATTTCCTGCTCTAAATCAAGATCTCTACCATTTCTCAGGCTCACCGCCATAAGTTGATTCGGTCCCTGCTCCTTCGGATTGACATGTGTTTCTGCAGGTAAAGTCCCTTGGGGACGATTATTCAGAGCCATAGATATTTGCCTTAATTGAATCTCAATACCTTTTATCGCTAACTCATGTACTTCCACCTTCTCTTGTATTTTTTCATTAGACCCAATCAGTTGCTGCAACATTCCTTTAATTTCAGACAACCCATCATCTTGTCTCACTAGCTGTTGTTGTTAAGGTTGTTGATAACTAGCTGTTGATTATGCTGACTGTACCCATGTTGCTTTTAGTAATGTACTACTTGACCCTGTGGTTGCATAGCTCCAGGATTGTTGGTGTTATTGTATTGTTGATGTGCTGGTCTATATTGTTGATTTTGCTTCCCCCAATTCTGTCCACCTTTCCTCTGGCCTCCATAGTTTCCCACATAGTTCATATTCTCTTGATAGTTCTGGTTATCACTTTCACCACTCCATGAACACACGTATGGTTGGTTAATGCATGGTGTACATAATCCCCCTTTAGTCATGCCAACTATGTGTACCTGCTTCTGGCCTGATTCATCAATCTTCTTGGTGAGGATATTCATTTGTGTCATCAGAGTAGCCATATTCTCGATTATGGAATTGTTTGGTCCCAATGCTACTGAGTGAACTATAGGGGTGATTGTAGTGTCTCTTGTCATCCAGCCTGAGTTTTGAGCCATTTTATCTAGCATGACTTTACATTCTCTAAATGACTTGCTCAAACATGCTCCACCTGCTGAAGCATCAACATTGGCCTTCAAATTATCCGCCAATCCCTAGTAAAATCGTTGTCCCAACATCTGATCTGGAATGCCATGATGTGGACACTTAACCAGCATACCTTTGAACCTCTCCCATATTTCTTGTAATATTTTAGCTGGTTTCTTCCTGATGCTCAATATTTCATCAACTTGCTTGGCGGTCTTATTTGGTGGGTAAAACTTGTTCAAAAACTGCTTGACTAATTCCTCCCAAGTGGTAATGAAATTTATAGGGAGCGAATTAAGCCAAGTCTAGGCTTCTCCTGTCACTGAGAATGGAAACAATAGCAGTCTTATTGCTTTTGGTGTCATATTCGATTGTCTTTGCGTGACACAAATTGACAGAAAATTTTTCAGATGTTGTTGTGGATCTTTAATGTAAGACCCGGAAAACAGTCCCTTGTTTTGCAGCAAATGTAGCATGTTTTTTGTGATTTTAAATGACTCTGCTTGTATTTGAGGGGCTGCAATTGCAGTTGTCAAATGTTCAGCAGTAGGTTGGGCCCAATCATACAAATCTACTTCTGGCACAAGAGGTGTAACACCCTCATTGTTCGGGTCATTCATATTGTTTCTATTGTTTTGATTATCCAAAGTGTCACCCATGTTTGGTTCAATTTGTTCTCTTAGGTGATGATGTTGTTTGTCTTTCTTGTTTGACATATTTAATGCCTTGAAAGTTTTCTCAGGATCCGGTAGTGCTTCAAACAATTCACCAGTTCTTGAAGAGTTTATAGGCATACACCTATAACACATAAGATCACAAACGTTAAAATTTCAATATAACCAATAAAAACGGATAAAATTGACTAAACTAATAATCCTACAAATTCTTATAGTTGTAATTAGTAACACTGTTGCTTCCCCGGCAACAGTACCAAAATTTGATCACGCCCAACTATGCCTTATAAAAATGACTAAGAGGTCGTTGCAAATATAATCCAGTTTACAAGTCTGGAGTCGAATCCCACAGGGAAATAACGTGTTAATTACAGCTAATAGTTTTGCACGAATTCAAGTAATCAACTTTAAGAAATATTATATAACAATTTGAGAGTTTACTAACTAAGATCAAAGTAATTAAAAATGTAGTAATTTATAACTAACAAGGTAAATATTTTAGACAAGATTTGGAAAAGTCTAAGGTTATGATTTCCCCTATTGCCGGAATCTTCCCAGCTACGTTTTTTTATAAATTTGCCTAAATATTTTCTACCTATCGTGAGTACTTTAAGTGTCGTAGATCTCTATCGAGTAACTACTATAATTTACTAGACGTATGCTCTCGAACTACGCTAGCTGACACTAATATACCACTCACGACGATCGCACCAAGGCTTTGTTATCTCTAATCCTGCCTTTACACCATCCGTATCGATCTCTCAACTACGTTAGGTGTGATGTTGTTCAACAACTACCTAAATGATAACTCTCTCTCGAGTAATATATACACTAAATAGGCTCAGTTAATTGAGAGCTCTTCAATTAACAACAATGAAAATGTAGTTGAGCAAGTAGAGAAAAATTAAAGGCAAAGTTATATTAAATGAAGTAAAGAATCATCCTCCAATAGGTTCCATCAAACCTTAGATAAGAGAGTTTAGCTACTCATAAATATAACAACAATCAACATAATGTTTAAAGACACAAAACTACAAAGTAAAGAGATAAAGGAGGGAAAAACTCGTTTGATTCTTGCTCCACAATGCTTGACAACTTATTTCTTCTCCAAAGTTATGTCCAACCCTAGAATAATTCATTTGGGGAGTATTTATGTCAATCCCCAGGTTCAATTTTCTGGTTTGGGTCTTTTAACCCACGACTTTTAATTACCGTTCTATAGACCTCACGAATCCTAGTCTAAAGTGCGGTCTAAACCTTGTTGGGCGAGCTCTGTAGCGCGGTATAAACCGTGCTGGGCGAGATCTGTAGTGCAGAATAAACCTTTCTAGATAAGCTCTGTAGCATAGTCTAAACCGTGCTAGGCGAGCTCTGTGCTAAGCCTGGTCTATAGCACGGTTTGGATACTTGATGCTTTTGTGCTCTTTTGTTGTCTTTTTGTCCTCTTTTTGTGCAATTTTCATTTGATGATTCCTTCCGATGTTCCTACACATAAAATAACATGATTTAGCTTAAATAATGCACAATAAATCATTTGACCAACAAAATATAAGGAGAGTAATGTGCTAAAAGTATAGCATTTTGGCATCACATGACCCAGATATTGACTGTTTGCACTAGCCTTGCTCAGGCGATATATGTTCAGGGCGCACCATCCACTTCTTAGGCCAGTGGAGGAACTCAGTCTCCTGCCGCCCGTACTTCAGAGCAGGTGGTGCAGGGACCTCAAACACCGGGGGTACTACCAGCCTAGACGGATGCAGTCGCTCAGGCCCAAATGGGTCCTGTTATGAGTGATGAGAAGAAGAAGAGACTAGAGAGATTTGAGAGGCTCAATTTCATGGGCCCAAATCCTTACATTGGTTAGCGGCACCTACTCACCCGTGCGGCGCCTGAAGTTCCCTTCGCTGCAGGCCAGCATGCTTCCTATCCCAGGATTCCCAAGCACAATCTTGTGCCTATCGGTGGGGCTTGCCCGTAGGCTCGCTCCAACTTGTGCAGCCCGTAAAATTCCTAGGCCCTTGGCCCTACACATGTCATGGCGCTTCATCTTAGGATCACAATCCATGCGCGCCCTAGGGGATTGGCTTAGGACATGTCTTGTCCCTCGCCCAAGACTGAGCATCGCTCCCGCGTGCACAGCCCAATCCTCTAGCTTGACACTTGCCTAGTGCATCCGCGACTAGCTCATTCCTTTCCCGAGTAAGGCAACCTTTAGCCCTTGGCCATTGTCATGCGCGTCTTTCGTGCCATGCCCATACAATGCCCTCGCGACACGCTTCCATCCCGAATAGTGCAGTGTCGCCCCACAACTGCACCTTTAGGCCAACGCACCCTTGCTTGCATAGTTGAACCCAAGACATGCTCACAAGTCGACACATGATGCCTCTATGATAGGTGTGTCAAGTATCCAATCGGCACGGAGGTCCCGTTCTAACATTCGGCAGCTCGCGGGGTTGGCCGTCCCACACATCGAGCCTCCAGCACCACTTTGATGCCCAATGCTAGCCCGAAGGCGTTGCGCTGTTCATACGAGTTCCCAAACTCGTATGGATACCTTTGGCACTCATTTGAGTCATCTAGGAAGGCCCTTGAGGTTGCCCGCAAGGTAGCTCGTTCGATACGTCTTGGTGGTAGCACGTATGGGGGAGGCAGGTCGGAGCTTTCATCACCTATACCCCCCTTATATATGCTTAAAATTTAAAAGCCCAAGTTGGCCGAGTAGATAGTTCTACATCAGACCATCAGAATGACCTTTTCTCACCAGTTCTTGGCCGAAAGCATAACTCCAAAGTGAGAGTTGTGACATCCTCCCACACTCATAATGTCATCGTCCCTGATGACACATCATGGCTTAAGACATCCCGGAGTCTGCCCTCTCAGGTATGCCCATTTCAGCTCCCTTTGTCCTGTGGGTTGGACTTCCTCGAAGTCCTTTCTCAAAAGGAGTCGTGCCCCATGCACTTCTCCCCCAAGTATCTTCCAAGCATGCCTCTGCACTTCACCTCCTTTCGGCGTTCACTTGGAAAGTGCCTCCGCACTTGCACCCTCTGGTGTCTCACTTTGTGATTGACTCATACTAGTCAATCACACCATGACCCTCACGGCCTTCATGTCCGTCTGAAGCTTTCCTTCACAGGTTAGCACATCAATGTGCTATTCTGACGCCGCTCCCGTAGCCTTAAGATGCCCTTGGCATGGCTCCCGTAGCCTTTTGCTCTCGTAGCATTAAGACGCCCTCTTGGCATAGCTCCCGTAGCATTCCGCTCCCGTAGCATTTAATTTCCCTCACTACCTTGAAGATGTGTTCGCTTCCAAACCCATGACTTCGCCCATATGCCTCTTGCATAGGCGGGATCCTCCCACACTCAATGTGGAGGATACATCTTAGCTCTTTCGTCCCACTCGGCATTCGGCCAGCATTTGGGATGACCTTTGGTGAGTGCTACATTCCCAAAGTCATAGCATCGCCACATTTCCGAACAAAGATCTTTGTTTTCTAGTTGTCACTTCCTCAACAAGCAGCCAATGCTCCCGGTAGTACTTCAATACTCGCCCTATAGACAGGCACCCTCTTGGTCCTGCTAGCACGGCTTCCTCGTTCGGTGTGCCTCGCACCTGGACACTTATAGTTCCCGATAATTCGACATACTCCTTTCCAGAATGATGATACCTTCTAACTTGGAAACTCGCCCAGTTCCGAAGCTTTGCTATACCCTCGAATTCGATTCCTCACCTTAGCAATGCCCTCAGGCAACCAGCCCCTCCGGAGTCTGCATACCCCAAGTGAGCGCAGGCACCTATTGAAAGTGTGTATTGAGGGCTGAGAGCCGAGCGTATGAACTGTTGAGATGAGTTGAGTGACTGTTTCCTTGAGAGGATGTACGTGCTTTTATTTATTATTGCACTTAGTTGTTTTCTGTTGTTGTTGTGAAATTTCTGGAAGATTCATATCTGTTTCACTTGAGCTCGAACTGATTTGACTTATACCACCGGATTTGAAAGCATGTTCACCCTTTACTAAAATTTTTTGAAATGATCTGTATTTTTTTATAGCTTGTCACTGCTTCTCAGTTCCTTATTTTATTATGTTACTTGCTGAGTTGGTTGTAATAATGCTACTCCCTGCACTTCATGTACAGATCCAAGTGTGTACGGTTATGACAGTCGTTGAGTTCGTGCGCGAGCTGATTATCGGAGACTTACGAGGTAGCTGCCGGCGTCCGCAATCCTTGTTTCTCCTTTCGTATTATCTTTTCTCTCTTGTATTGGCATTTGACACTAACTGTAGTAGACTCTTGTCATGACCCAAAATCCAACTAGTCGTGATGGAACCTAACCCAACCCGCTAGGTAAGCCAACTTTTAGCTACCCAATTCCAATAACAATTATTAAAGCAATTTAAGTAAATAAAGGTCTTAATCTTATACATTTTTCCATGAACTGGTAGTACAAATTATGAGCTTCTAAGAATAGAATTTACAAAACTGATATGAAATAATACATCATATGTCCGAAATGTACATGAATAGATTGTTATAAATCTAAGGCTACCATGAACAAGAGGCAGCTACAACCGGAACGCAGGTACATCTTCGAATCCGCCAACCATCGAGCACAACAACAACAACAGCCAACATCTGCACGTAATGTGCAGAAGTGTAGTATCAGTACAACCGACCCCATGTACTGAGTAAGTAACAAACCTAGCCTTAGGTTGAAAGTAGTGACGAGCTTATACCAAGAACAGTTCATAACAACATAAAGCAAATAATACAAGAAGTAACTCAGAGATAAGATGCACAGCAAAATCATGATTTTCGAAAATAGTTCTGCCCTTTTCAAGTACATCATTGAAACCCAAATCGTTTACCAAAGTTGCCAAAAATATGAATAAGTTTGAAAACAATAATTTTTCCAAAAAATCCTTTCAATAATAATAAATAAGATGTTTCATTTTCTTTCCAGATAACCAGTGTAAAACAAATGCATCACTATGCACATCTGACAACATGTTTGAGAAACTCATGAATGATGTAATACCATACAACATGAGGAAAGTACATCTCGATGCATGTATGTCATGTGTGCATGTCAATGCAATGTATCTCAGAGATGAATCATGCACTCACACTCTCAGAGTACTCAATCTCACTGTCTCACACTTTTCACTCATCATGCTCAACCATTCGGTACTGTATATGGCCTATACGGCCCAGGGAAATACATCCCAGAACATATACAATAGTGACTATAAGTCACCCAGTACCGAGGAAAAAAGGGCAATCCAACCCTGTGGAGAAATCCATCTCCAGGTAGTAAGTACTTCGGATAAATCCATGTCCAGGGAAATCCATCTCTCAATAATATCATCCGCGCTCACTAGGGGTGTGTTACAGACTCCCGAGGGGATCCTTCAGCCCAAGCGCTATCATAAATCAGTATCAATATTAGAATCAATCAGGCCCTCGGCCTCACTCAGTCATCAAGCTACATCAGAATCAATGACCATACTCTGATGACATGTAGGTGTTGTATACACGCCTGTAACCTATACCCTGATACATACCAATACTCAAGTCAGTATAACATAGGTCTTCAATGATATTCCCATTTCACTCAGTAACTCGCAGTTACATGTTTAATGAGTTCAGTCTTTCAATTTGGTGTTTGTTCAGCCTCACCACTATAATTTGGTGTATTCCTCTGAATGTAATCATGATCTTTTTGTCTTGTGCTTGATATAATTTCTCTATTGGTAGGAAGTATTTCATTATAATTGTAACTACTTTACCATTGTTTTATAATCTCATGCTTGAATTCCACTTTCATAAGGATGGGTGCAAAGATAACCACAGGTGTAAACTTAAACGTCTATGTGTCTCCATGGTTGACTAATATGCTTGAGGCCAAAGAAAGGATCAGAGCACTGGTGTAGTGTGTAGGTTCCATGGAACACAAATTAATGTAATTTTGGTTTCTCATATTTGTTTCAAATTTTTGGGCTTCTTGGGGGTAGTGACTCATTTGTGGAATGATGGGTAAAGTTAACCAGAGAAAAAATACAATGGAAGCAAAGGATCCATATATGTGATATCAACTAGTTGGAATTAAGACTTAGTTGTTATTATTACACTTAGATTAGATCTGGCGTTAATCAGGCATCTTTTTCAATCTAGTTGGAATATGTCTAAGGATAAGTGAGAGATCTAGGGAACATATAGTATTAATGAACTCCTAATTCCTGTAAGAAACAAATTACTTAGTGTTGGAACGAAACAGGTCTGAATAAAGCGAGAATGAATATGAGATTTGTATGGCTTAGTCGAACTGATTAGTATTGAGGTATGATTTGTTTAGTTGATTGTGTTTTATGCATTTGCTTTTTAATTTGGAAAAGTGGCGCAGACTTTTAACTTCAGTGCGATTTACATTTTATGGGCAAGGAAGAAGTCTGCTCGATTTATCTTTTACTGCTTTTCTGCTTTGAAAATCTAAATGCGGGTATTGTTGACGCAGGTGCGAGATGTGCTTGGCGACGGACGCCTCATAAAATGCCGAATTCGTGATGGAAGAGGTACCGTTGAGACTTAAGTTCCACACGCGACTTTGAGTTTATATATTGTTACCTCTTCAGCACCCCTCATCACTATGATCTGTCAAGTACTGTATAATATATCCGAGTGACATAAGACAATTGAGCTATTCTATTTTTGGGTTTTAATAGTATTTATATCAGAATCAAACAGCTTATCTGAGACCTACAGTACAGTCTATTTGTTATCCACATGGTGATTCATCTTATTCCCTTGTTTCACACGGCATTTACTTCCCTAAATTTATGTCCTTTTCATGAATTGGTTATCTTTCTCAACTGTTAAACTGCAGTATTTGTGATTGACTATTTTGAGAAACTATAGCTCATTTATTTACTTACATCATTTGCTTAATTATTTCCCTTTTGGGTAAATGCAATTGAATCTGACGTAACCTCAAATTTGCCAATTCTTTTAAGACGACAATTATCTTAATGATTGCGAGGAATAGATGTCCAGTGAGGTGAAAACACTTGGATGTTGATTTACAAAACCCAGCAAGAGTTTTCCCACTCCTTCTGGTCCATCTTATTTTAAATTATATTGCATGATACTTATAACTTATCTACTATAGTGTCTGACTGCCGCTAATCTATCCTACGACTCCTTAATTAGTGGTCAACACTTACTGACAGACAAAAGGTCTATGACTAATCTAGGTGTAAACGTTCTTATTTAGGCACCAAGGTCGTTCTTTTATGGGACTTTGTTATAGGATATTAACTGTATTCATGGTAAGATATGATAATAGTTTTGCTTGGTTTCTGTATGGAGTCGACAGTTATTGTCTTCACTCTTGTATTTAAGATGTTCCTATTGATGGAGGTGTTAGATGTCCTTTTGATTCCAATGCCATGTACACCTGTTGCGTTTATACGGTAGGGTTAATATTAACTGAAAAAAGCATTCGCACTTTTATGAAATAATTAGGTGAATTTCCTATGGATTGCCCTCTGCAAGACAGTCTACTGCGTGTACACTACAAAGGCTTGCTTCTTAATGAAGAAAAGACGGTGTTCTTCGATACAAAATTCAATAACAATGGTCAGCCTTTGGAGTTCAGCTCTGGAGAAGGGCTTGTAGGTCATTTGACCTCATAACATGATCTATTCCTTGTTTTTGTTTGTCTTTTTATTTCACCATTGTCAGTATAGCTAGCTTACAAGGATATACTGTATCTAGGAGTTAAACATTCTTTTGATTTTAATTCTTCCAGTTTGTATGACTAAGTTCTTTATTTTCAACATCTAGGTACCTCAAGGGTTTGAAATGTGTGTTCGTTTGATGTTGCCTGGAGAGATAGCTCTCGTAACATGCCCGCCTGATTATGTTTATGACAAATTTGAAAGGTTAGGAGGTAGAAAACTTGGGCTTGTACTTTTGCCTTTTCTTGGTGCTCTCAATTTGAATTCTGATCATCACGAACACGTCTTTTCTGATGAGAATTCCCCGCTAATCATAGCATTTTATAATTCATTTTTCATGTGCTCAGGCCAGCTAATGTTCCTGAAGGTGCTTACGTGCAGTGGGAAATTGAGCTTCTTGACTTTAACACATCGAAGGTAAAAGTACCAATAGAGGCTATGTATATGATAGTAAAATGGTAAGGTGAGAGAAGGGGAAAGAATCTGCACGCACTGCTGATTCATAGGACTGAATGCTTGTGCTCTCCGTGCCAAATTGCAGGACTGGACTGGTTTCAGTTTCAGAGAAATTATGGAAGATGTAGAGAAGATCAAAGGCACGGTATGTATCAGAAACTTTGATTAATACAGATATTCTGCTGCTTTTTAAATGATTATTGAGTTTCCACGGTAGATACATGTCTATAGCTTTGAGTATGGTTGGTATATGCATTAAACGGGCGCTTTGTCCTAATATTAATCTGGATGCTTGGACTAGGTTTAGGGCCTCAACTGTTAACCTGTAATCTGGATATATTTGATCCTTTAAGAAAGTTTGCTTTTGTAGTTGGAAACGCTGTAGTCTGGTTCCCAGTTTACTCTGTCATACCTCGATAAAAATTGGTTACAACAGAGCTAGTATTCATTTTAAGGGAAGTCATTTGCCATGAATTTTCCTAAGGTAGCATTTCCATGAATTGTTTTTGTGCTGTTCATCCTTCTGATATTTGGCCAACCTCTGCGGTAAGGGTGCCGGAGGTCGCTTCTTTGTTGTAGCTTGAGCTAGATCCTGCTCAGGCACTTTTTCTAATGCCTTCTCCTGCACTTTATCAGTCTCCTCCACAACCTTTTTTTCTTTGTTTATTTCCTCATGGGCTGGTTATACTCTTACTTCTGTTAGCTCAGTTGACTCATCAAACTCGATTGGCACTGTCAAAAGTGTTTCAGATGACTGGCTCTCACGAGCAATTTCCTGCTCTAAATCAAGATCTCTACCATTTCTCAGGCTCACCGCCATAAGTTGATTCGGCCCCTGCTCCTTCGGATTGACATGTGTATCTGCAGGTAAAGTCCCTTGGGGATGATTATTCAGAGCCATAGATATTTGCCTTAATTGAATCTCAATACCTTTTATCGCTAACTCATGTACTTCCACCTTCTCTTGCATTTTTCCATTAGACCCAATCAGTTGCTGCAACATTCCTTTAATTTCAGACAACCCATCATCTTGTCTCACTAGTTGTTGTTGTTAAGGTTGTTGATAACTAGTTGTTGATTATGCTGACTGTACCCATGTTGCCTTTAGTAATGTACTACTTGACCCTGTGGTTGCATAGCTCCAGGATTGTTGGCGTTATTGTATTGTTGATGTGCCGGTCTATATTGTTGATTTTGCTTCCCCCAATTCTGACCACCTTTCCTCTGGCCTCCATAGTTTCCCACATAGTTCATATTCTCTTGATAGTTCTGGTTGTCACTTTCACCACTCCATGAACACATGTATGGTTGGTTAATGCATGGTGTACATAATCCCCCTTTAGTCATGCCAAGTATGTGTACCTGCTTCTGGCCTGATTCATCAATCTTCTTGGTGAGGATATTCATTTGTGTCATCAGAGTAGCCATATTCTCGATTATGGAATTGTTTGGGTCTAATGCTACTGAGTGAACTATAGGGGTGATTGTAGTGTCTCTTGTCATCCAGCCTGAGTTTTGAGCCATTTTATCTAGCGTGACTTTACATTCTCTAAATGACATGCTCAAAAATGCTCCACCTGCTGAAGCATCAACACTGGCCTTCAAATTATCCGCCAATCCCTAGTAAATGCTTCAACATTGGCCTTCAAATTATCCGCCAATCCCTAGTAAAATCGTTGTCCCAACATCTGATCTGGAATGCCATGATGTAGACACTTAACCAGCATACCTTTGAACCTCTCCCATATTTCTTATAATGTTTCAGCTGATTTCTTCCTGAAGCTCAATATTTCATCAACTTGCTTGGCGGTCTTATTTGGTGGGTAAAACTTGTTCAAAACCTGCTTGACTAATTCCTCCCAAGTGGTAATGAAATTTATGGGGAGCGAATTAAGCCAAGTCTGGGCTTCTCCTATCACTGAGAATGAAAACACTAACAGTCTTATTGCTTCTGGTGTCATATTCGATTGTCTTTGCGTAACACAAATTGACAGAAAAGTTTTCAGATATTGTTGTGGATCTTCAATGTAAGACCCGGAAAACAATCCCTTGTTTTGCAGCAAATGTAGCATGTTTTTTCTGATTTTAAATGACTCCGCTTGTATCTGAGGGGCTGCAATTGCAGTTGTCAAATTTTCAGCAATAGGTTGTGCCCAATCATACAAAGCTACTTCTGGCACAAGAGGTGTCACACCCTCATTGTTCGGGGCATTCACATTGTTTCTATTGTTTTAATTATCCAAAGTGTCACCCATGTTTGGTTCAATTTGTTCTCTTGGGTGATGATGTTGTTTGTCTTTGTTGTTTGAAATATTTAATGCCTTGAAAGTTTTCTCAGGATCCGGTAATGCTTCAAACAATTCACCAGTTCTTGAAGAGTTTATAAGCATACACCTATAACACATAAGACCACAAACGTTAAAATTTCAATATAACGAATAAAAATGGATAAAATTCACTAAACTAATAATCCTACAAATTCTTATAGTTGTAATTAGTAACACTGTTGCTTCACGGCAACAGCGCCAAAATTTGATCACGCCCAACTATGCCTTATAAAAATGACTAAGAGGTCGTTGCAAATATAATCTGGTTTACGAGTCTGGAGTCGAATTCCACAGGGGAATAACGTGTTAATTATAACTAATAGTTTTGCACGAATTCAACTAATCAACTTTCAGAAATATTATATAACAATTTGAGAGTTTACTAACTAATATCAAAGTAATTAAAAATGTAGTAATTTATAACTAACAAGGTAAATATTGTAGACAAGATTTGGAAAAGTCTAAGGTTATGATTTCTCTTATTGCCGGAATCTTCCCCGCTACAGTTTTTATAAATTCGCCTAAATATTTTCTACCGATCGTGAGAACTTTAACTGTCGTAGATCTCTATCAAGTAACTACTATAATTTACTAGACGTATGCTCTCGAACTACGCTAGCTGACACTAATATACCACTCACGACGATCGCACCAAGGCTTTGTTATCTCTAATCCTGCCTTTAAACCATCCGTATCGATCTCTCAACTACGTTAGGTGTGATGTTGTTCAACAACTACCTAAATGAGAACTCTCTCTCGAGTAATATATACACTAAATAGGCTAAGTTAATTGAGAGCTCTTCAATTAAGAACAATGAAAATGTAGTTGAACAAGTAGAGAACAATTAAAGGCAAATTTATATTAAATGCAGTAAAGAATCATCCTTCAATAGGTTCCATCAAACCTTAGATAAGAGAGTTTAGCTACTCATAAATACAACAATAATAAACATAATATTTAAAGACATGGAACTACAAAGTAAAGAGATAAAGGAGGGGAAAACTCGTTTGATTATTGCTCCACAGTGCTTGACAACCTATTTCTTCTCCAAAGTTATGTCCAACCCTAGAATAACTCATTTAGGGAGTATTTATGTCAATCCCCAGGTTCAATTTTTTTGTTTGGGTCTTTTAACCCACGACTTTTAATTACCGTGCTATAGACCTCGCGAATCCTAGTCTATAGTGCTGTCTAACCCTTCTGGGCGAGCTCTTTAGTGCGGTATAAACCGTGCTGGGTAAGATCTGTAGTGCAGAATAAACCGTTCTAGATGAGCTCTGTAGCATAGTCTAAACTGTGCTAGGCGAGCTCTGTGCTAAACCTGGTCTATAGCACGGTTTGGATACTTGATGCTTTTGTGCTCTTTTCTTGTATTTTTGTCCTCTTTTTGTGCAATTTTCATTTGATGATTCCTTCTGATGTTCCTACACATAAAATAATACAATTTAGCTTAAATAGCGCACAATAAAGCATTGACCAACAAAATATAAGGAGAATAATGTGCTAAAAGTATAGCATTTTGGCATCACATCACCCAGATATTGACTGTTTGCACTAGCCTTTCTCAGGCGATATATGTTCAGGGCGCACCAGCCACTTCTTAGGCTGGTGGAGGAACTCCGTCTCCTGCCGCCCGTACTTCAGAGCAGGTTGTGTAGGGACCTCAAACACCGGGGGGACTACCAGCCTAGCCGGATACAGTCGCTCAAGCCCAAGTGGGTCCTATTATGAGTGATGAGAAGAAGAAGAGACTAGAGAGATTTGAGAGGCTCAATGTCATGGGCCTAAATCCTTACATTAGGTAGCGGCACCCGCAGTTACCCTCGCTGCAGGCCAGCCTGTTTCCTATCCCAGGATTCCCAAGCACAATCTTGTGCCTGTTGGTGGAGCTTGCCCGTAGGCTCGCCCCAACTTGTGCAGCCCATAAGATGCCTAGGCCCTTGGCCCTACACATGCCGTGGCGCTTCATCTTAGGATCACAATCCATGCGCGCCCTGGGGGATTGGCTTAGGACATGTCTTGTCCCTCGCCCAAGACTGAGCATCGCTCCCGCGTGCACAGCCCAATCCTCAAGCTTGACACTTGCCTAGTGCATCTGCAACTAGCTCATTCCTCGCCCGAGTAAGGCAACCTTTAGCCCTTATCCATTATCATGCGCGTCTTTCGTGCCATGACCATACATTGCCCTCGCGGCACGCTTCCATCCCGAATAGTGCAGTGTCGCCCCACAACTGCACCTTTAGGCCAACGGACCCTTGCTTGCATGGTTGAACCCAAGCCATGCTCACACGTCGACACATGATGCCCCTATGATAGGTGCGTCAAGTATCCAATCGGTATGGAGGTCTCGTTCTAATATTCGGCAGCCCGCGGGGCTGGCCATCCCACACATCGAGCCTCCAGCACCACTTTGATGTCCAACATTAGCCCGAAGGCGTTGCGCCGTTCATACGAGTTCCCAAACTCGTATGGATACCTTTGACACTCCTTTGAGTCAACTAGGCAGGCCCTTGAGGTTTCTCCCAAGGTAGCTCGTTCGATACAGCTTGGTGGACGCACATATGGGGGAGGTAGGTCGGAGCTTTCATCACCTATACCCCCCTTATATATGCTTAAAATTAAAAAGCCCAAGTTGCCAGAGTAGACAGTTCTACGTCAGACCATCAGAAGGACCTTTTCTCACCAGTTTTTGGCCGAAATCACAACTCCAAAGTGCGAGTTGTGACATCCTCCCACACTCATAATGTCATCGTCCCCGATGACACATCATGGCTTAAGACATCCCGGAGTCTGCCCTCTCAGGTATGCCCATTTCAGCTCCCTTTGTCCTGTGGGTTGGACTTCCTCGAAGTCCTTTCTCAAAAGGAGTCGTGCCCCATGCACTTCTCCCCCAAGTATCTTCCAAGCATGCCTCTGCACTTCATCTCCTTTCGGTGTTCACTTGGAAAGTGCCTCCGCACTTGCACCCTCTGGTGTCTCACTTTGTGATTGACTCACACTATTCAATCACACCATGACCCTCACGGCCTTCATGTCCGTCTGAAGCTTTCCTTCATAGGTTAGCACATCAATGTGCTCTTCTGACGTCGCTCCCGCAGCCTTAAGATGCCCTTGGCATGGCTCCCGTAGCCTTTTGCTCCCGTAGCATTAAGACGCCCTCTTAGCATAGCTCCCGTAGCATTCCGCTCCTGTAGCTTTTAATTTGCCTCACTACCTTGAAGATGTGTTCGCTTCCAGACCCACGACTTCGCCCATATGCCTCTTGCATAGGCGGGATCCTCCCACACTCAATGTGGAGGATACATCTTAGCTCTGTAGTCCCACTCGGCATTCGGACATCATTTGGGATGACCTTTGGTGAGTACTACATTCCCAAAGTCATAGCATCGCCGCATTGCTGAACAAAGCTCTTTGTTTTCTAGTTGTCACTACCTCAGCAAGTAGCCAATGCTCTCGGTAGCACTTCAATACTCGCCCTATAGATAGGCACCCTCTTGGCCCTGCTAGCATGGCTTCCCGGTTTGGTGTGCTTCGCACCTAGACACTCACGATCCCCGATAATTCGACATACTCCTTTCCAGAATGATGACACCTTCTAACTTGGAAACTCGCCCAATTTCGAAGTTCCGCTATACCCTCGAATTCGATTCCTCACCTTGGCAATGCCCTCAGGCAACCCAAAGGTCTTCTTTCGTAGGAAAGACACTTAACTTGATGCGTTGTACGCATCCTTGGCAAGATCTCCGCTATGATCATGCCCAAAGTTTATAGTCCAAGGCTCCCACGCTTCGTAATATTGTTGCACGACCTGGGAAACATGGCTTTCTCTTGGCCATCTGACTCATCGGCATATCACCTCATTCAGTAGCACCTTAGACTTTTGAAAGACAATGGAATCACCCATTTCTTTCTTCGACTATCAGTATCGGGTTCTCGATCTCTGGTGGCATATGAACATCAATCTCTGCTTTGACGTGATCTCTGCACTGACATCCAAAATACACTTGCCATATCCACCATTTGCCTTGACGTTGTGCCATGGCATAGTATGGCCTTAATAAGCTCTATTACTAAGTTTCACGGGATCAAATTCTTACATTGGGTAGCGGCACTTGCTCGACCTTGCGGCGCCTGTAATTCCCCTCGCAGTAGGCCAGCCTTTTTCCTATACCAGGATTCCCAAGCACGATCCTGTGCCTATCGGTGGGGCTCTCCCGTAGGCTCGCTCTAACTTGTACCGCCCATAATATGCCTAGGCCCTACACATGTCGTGGCGCTTTATCTTAGGATCACGATTCATGCGCGCCCTGGGGGATTGGCTTAGGATATGTCTTGTCCCTCGCCCAAGACTGAGCATCGCTCCCGCGTGCACAGCCCAATCCACAAGCTTGACACTCGCCTAGTGCATCTGCGACTAGCTCGTGCCTCGCCTGAGTAAGGCAACCTTTAGCCCTTGGCCATTGTCATGCACGTCTTTCGTGCCATGCCCATACATTGCCCTCGCGACACGTTTCCATCCCGAATAGTGCAGTGTCGCCCCACAACTGCACCTTTAGGCCAACAGACCCTTGCTTGCATGGTTTAACCCAAGCCATGCTCACAAGTAGACACATGATGCCCCTATGACAGGTGCGTCAAGTATCCAATCGGCACAGAGGTCTCGTTCCAACGGGCTGGCCGTCCCACACATCGAGCCTCCAACACCACTTTGATGCCCAACGCTAGCCCGAAGGCATTGTGCCGTCCATACAAGTTCCCAAACTCATATGGATACCTTTGACACTCCTTTGAGTCATCTAGGCAGGCTCTTGAGGTTGCCCCCAAAGTAGCTTGTCCGATATGGCTTGGTGGCAGCACGTGTGGGGGAGGCAGGTCGGAGATTTCATCACCTATACTCCCCTTATATATGCTTAAAAGTAAAAAGCCCAAGTTGCTTGAGTAGACAGTTCTATGTCAGACCATCAGAAGGACTTTTTCTCACTTGTTCTTGGCCAAAATCACAACTCCAAAGTGCGAGTTATGACATCAAGCCTCCATCATTCAGTGGGACTGAGTCAGAGGATGCTCAGGACTTCTTGGATAGGTGCCATAAGATTCTTCACACAGAGGGTATTCTGGAGACTAGTGAGGTCTCATTTACTACTTTTCAGCTGATGGGGGCAGCCTTTAGATGGTGGGAGGCCTATGAGCGGAGTAGGCCAGCCGATGCTGCACCACTTACATGGCACGAGTTTCGCGTTCTCTTCTTGGAGAAATTTGTGCCACCGATCCACAGGGAGGAGTTGCGTAGGCAGTTCGAGCAGCCACGCAGGAAGGTATGTCTGTGACCCAGCATGAGATGAAATTTTTAGAGTTGGCTCGTCATGCGGTCTGGTTGTCTCGAAGCAAAATTTTAGGGGATGCTCGGTTTAAAAAATTATTTTTGGCTTTCTTTGATCTTTTTTGAGCTTTATGGCTTATCACAAATAAAACTTATCTCTAGTAAACCCTTTTAAATCTATAGACTTTTATTTGGCACCTACATTAAAGCCTATACCCCTTTTGTTCTTAATTAATATTGTTTTAATCTTTTTACCTCTTAAGGTATTTTAATTGTGAAATAAGCTCCAAAAGAAGTAGGAGGGACTAAGTGTGGTGGCTTTTGAGTGGAACTAATGAAAGCAAGAAAAGTGCACTTATTTTGTGAAAGAATACGCCTCTAGTGGAAATTGCAAAAGAGAAAAAAACATAATTGAAAAAAAGAGAAAAAAAAAAGAAAAAAAATGTAGACGAATAAATATCTTGTTTTTGCTATTGGAGTGTAAATGACGACAGTGCTTAAAGAAAAAGAAAATATTTTTGGGGTGATATTTTTTGTGAAATTGAAGTGGATTGAAGAATTTGCGCTTAAGTTATCCGGTGATGTATTAAAGTGCTTAGTAGGGTTAGTTATTATTCCCGAATACATCCTACCCGTTCCTTAGCTCATATTACAATCATGAAAAAGTCCTAATTTATTTTACATCGAGTGAGCTTACATTAGTAGAGATTTACATTAATGGCAGGCCTATGGTACCAATTGCATGCATGTGACTTCTTTTGTAAGAATGAGCAATTTTCTTTGATATATGTCAGTCCTTAAAATATATTTGAGCATTTGATTTGAATGTGTGGATTCAACTTACTCTCGTGTTCTTATTGTGAGGGAATATGATTTCACGAGGGATATTTAACATTATTAGACTTCTCTAGGATGTTGGGTGTTTAAGCCATGAGTGCATTGTGATGTTGAGTTAGTTTTTATGGCTAGGATTGTTATGAGCATGTTGTTTTTGTTTGAATATTTTTGAAGAATGGCATAAGCAAAGGGAAATGTATGTGATTGCATATTCTAGAGTTTAATTGTTGCTATCAACCATGGTCATTGGTGTAGAGTGCTCAAAGATAAAGTAATTTGTTGGTTGACTCGAGGACGAGCAACTTTTAAGTGTGGGGTGTTGATACTCGGCTTAAAGTGTGTATATTTATATGCATGCTGCCTCGCATTTCACTCGTATTTTATGAAATTTAGATGTGGAATGTAATGATTTATTTTAATTCATGGTATTTTTATGTGTAGGAGTCACCCAGAGGCAATGTGGGGTAAAAGTGCATGATTTGAAGCAAAACTAGAACAAAAGGAGAAAAGTGGACAGTGTAGCGCCCAGGCTACCTGTGGCCCAACTTCCAGAAGCATGTTTTTTCCAGCGCCAGGGGTAGCGCCCTACGCTACCCTGGGCGCTGGGTGACGGGAATTCTCCTATTTCACGCGGGACTAGGTTATTTCGGTCCTACACACCCCTAACTCGTATAAAAAGGGTCCTAAACCTATTTTATTTTGGGGGTAAGGACATTTCTTAAAGTAACTTTTGACGAGGACAGAGCACAGAGCCGCCGTGGAGGCCGAAATTCATCATATTCCATATTTCTTCCGCCAAACTTAGTATTTTTAAGTTTCTTTGTATGATTTATTATTTTGCTACCATGTCTAGGTGGAGCTAAACTTCACGTTCTAGGATTGTGGTTCTTTCATGACTATTATTATTCGAATATTAATTTTGATTTATTGATTTATCATATTGGTTTAGTTATTCAATCTTGCGCTTAATTATTTTATTGCTTGATCACCAATTAAATACTATCCACGAACCTAGAATTGATCTAAAAAATGGGAATTCTAAATTGCACATAGAATTGAGTAGAGCAAGTTTTTTATCCCAGGCATCGGGGAATGGATTCGCGGTTAGGATAGACATTTGTTAATTGCCTTGCTTGGTTATTAAACAGGTAATATAAATACATTCTTGTTGATTCTATCTCTATAAACATATAGGTATTAGATTAACTTCAATAGACGAGTAATTACTCGATAGATTCTTATGAGCAATATTAACTCCGTCAACCAATAAATCAGATAAATTAATTAGTCAATTAAATTGAAGAATACATTAGAATTGCTAGATAGTCCATAACCCTAGATCATTTTCATCATATTGATAACATAAAAATCTGCATGTCCTTTGTTAAAAGTTCACTATTTTATTTTTTATTTTATTTTATTTTAGTTAGTTTAGATTCAAATACTTCTAGATTAATTCTTGTTTAGATACTTAGAATAGTATAATTTAGTTAATAGTTGATAAAAAGTCCTCGTGGGTTCGACATCCGACTTCACTACAAGAAATCAGCCTTACTGCAGCGACCAAAGTCGCTACAAAATCCCTGAAAGTCGTTGCTACATGTTATTAGTGGCGACATTTGTGTTGCTACAAGAAAAACCGAAAGTGAAAGATATTTTGCGGCGACATAGTTGCCACAAAAGGTGAAAAAACTCGCTACAAAAATGGTTCCATAAGAATAAAAATTTAGTTGGGTCGCCACTGTTATTCACCTTTAGCGATGACTACTATCGCTGCCAAAATATTTTTGCAGTGGCAAGTTAATGTCGCCACTATAAATGACTATTAGTGGAGACTCGTGTCGCTACAATATAATAAACCATGAAAGACACAATAACTTTCTGTAGCGACTAAAATCGCTGCAAAAGAAATAAACCAATAGCGGCAAATTTAACATTGCAACAATTATTAATATTTTGTGATAAAATAATATTGCCACTAAAACCTATCTTCTCAAAAACTATAATGACCAAAATTATATATATTTCTGGTAGGAACCTAATTCTCTAAATTTAATGACTGGATATTCACATCAATTGACTACTATTATTCAAAGCAACCAATAATATTTAAAAAACACCAAAAGAATTTCTCAAACTGAATATTATAAATATTTTCATTGCTAAAAATTCAATTACATAATACTACACGACACTTCATTGTGCATTGTAATTGTACGCATATACATATCCCAAATATGACAAAATATTAAGTACTTTGTAGTTGTTCCTTGGTCGACACCATCCTTGAACGATACCATTGTTTAAGTTCCTTTTCCTTGCTAAGAGGAAAAAAAAAAAAAAAAAAAAAAAAAAAATATATATATATATATATATATATATATATATGGAACATAATGAGATTTTTTATATCAAAAAACATGCATAGAAAGCCTTCAAGGATAACAAAAGGTGGTCTACTAAGTTTAAAGATGATGTGCTTCTTTTTACTAAAAAGAGTTATTGGACTTTCATATTCAGGACAAACTTATGCTTCATTGGCATCTTGTCCACTGATCAACTAAACTGATCATTTCCTCCTTTCAATTTCTCCACTCATTATTCTAATAGTCAAAGAAATCACATTTTTTCATGACGAAAAAGTAAATAGTAATTGTTTTTCTTGGAATACTGTCTTTCTGCAAATACAGTGTATGGTGATGAACTGTGAACACATCAAGAAAAAGAGAATTTTCAATTGAATCCATGAGGATTATTAGCTCTCTAATTTTCATATATGGATAGGTATTATTCTTCTCGCTGAACTATCCTGCTAAAGTTACAGCAGGTGACAATATTACATTTACATCCTTCTCAATTTCTCTAGCAGATCATATGGATAGCTTATTTGCAGCTAGTTGCAAATTGCAATCTATTAATTGCTCCAAATAATAAACATGAAGAGGTAATAAAACATGGGATCTTTCTACTTAGGTTATATATAAGAGGGAATATTTGATCATCCAACATGGGATCAACAACAAGGCCACTCATTAACTAGTATAAATTGTCATGAATCAACACAGGAGAAATCACACAAGTACCAACTAAATAGCAGCAGCAGCCCACACAACTAAGGTTTGCAAAGAAACAGCTACGGTACAACTAAGGTTTGCAAAATCCAGATTTCAGCAGCAGCAGCCCATGAAGCAGCCCACACAACTAAGGTTTGCAAAAATTCAGATTTCACATAAACAAAAAATATCCCAATAGTCTATTGTCAACTAATTAAGCCCCCGAAGGCCACACAACTAAGGTTTGCAAAAAATTCAGATTTCAAATAAACAAAAAATAGCCCAATAGTCTATTATCAAGAGGATGAAAGTTAAAGAAGGAGAAGTTGATAAGAAGATAGGGAGTAAGTGACAGAAGAATTGTCCAAAATGAAGGAAGAAGAAATGCCGAGAAGTAAGAAGAATTGTTAAGAAGCAGCAGAGCAAGTACCTATTGCTGTTGTTGTTATTGCATTCTGGTCATGAAAGTAGCAAATTGTTCATGCATCCTCTTGTACACTTCTAGATGGATCCTCTTGTCTTGTAACGATCCGGCCAGTCATTTTGGGAATTTAAGTCTCGTTCGGCGGCATAAAACCCTGAGCAGCTTCATATTATGTGTATTGACTTACGTGCGTGGTTGAATTCAGTTACTGGTTGTTTCGGAGTGATTTGGGACACTTAGTCCCTAAAACGGAAGCTTAAGTCTTAGGATTTTAACCGTAGTCAGAACTATATAAAGACGACTCCGGAATGGAGTTCTGTCAGTTCCATTAGCTCCATCGGGTGATTTTGGACTTAGGAGCGTGTCCGGACTATAAATCCGAGGTCTGTAGCTGATTTAGACTTGAAATGGCGAAAGTCAAATTTTTGGAAATTTTGGACCGGAAGTGGACTTTTTGATATCGGGGTCGGAATGGAATTCCGAGAGTTGGAACAGCTCCGTTATGTTATTTGGTACTTGCTTGTAAAATTTGACGTCATTCCGGATTGATTTGATAGGTTTCGGCACGGGGTTAAGAAATTGAAAGATTTAAAAATTTATAAGTTCGATTCATGGTGCGATTCGTAAGTTCAACATTGTTTGATGTGATTTGAGACCTCGAGCGAGTCCGTATTAGGGTATGGAACTTGTTGGTATGCTTGGACGAGGTCCCTGGGGCCTCGGGTATGTTTCAGACGAGTTTCAGATATTTTTCATGGTTTTGAACAGGTCTGGTTCTGGTATTTTTGCACCTGCAATGCTTGGAGCGCAGGCGCGGCTCCACTTCTGCGTGAGCCTGGCCGCTTCTGCAATCCTTGAGGCCTGGGAGCTTGCTCGCTTCTGCGAAAGTTTGCACGCAGGTGCGAAGGCCACTTATGAGGTCCCTCGGTCGCATCTGCGAAGAAGCTCGCTTCTGCGTTTCCCCCTTTCGCTTCTGCGGTGCCGCTGGTGTGGCTGTAAATCCGCAGATGCAGTTCCAGGCCTGGCCAGCTGAGTTCGCAGATGCGGACTCTTTCTCACAAATGCGAGTGCACAGGTGCGTCTCCTAGTCCGCCTATGCGGAAGTCCTGGCAGAAACATTAAGTCGAGGGTTTGGCCATTTTCTTCATATTTTGAGTTTTAGACTTCGGTTTTGGGAGTTACATTATAGAGTTTTCAAGAAAATCGATTGGGTAAGTGTTCTTCAACTAGAATTTATTTATTTCTATGATTCTATCTTTATTTTTGTCATTTAATTTGTGTTTTGAGTTGAGGAAAATGGTGGTTTTTGAAGAAATTTTTCAAAATGAAAATTCACGATTTGAAGGACGAAATGGTATCGAAATTTGATGATTTTAGTATGGTTAGACTCGTGAGTGAATGAGTGTTTGTATTTTATAACTTTTATCCAATTCCGAGATGTGGGCCCAGGTCGAATTTTTAGGGCGGATTTTGAAATATTTTTTAAAATATTGATTTCACTAATTAGATAGTCTATTGTGGTTATATTCATGATATGCAATTTGCGTTTGGCTAGATTTGGGCTATTCAGAGTCTGATAATCGAGGAAAGGTCATTCTTGCGGACTGATTGAGCTTGGTTCGAGGTAAGTATCTTGCCTAACCTTGTGTGGGGGATTTCCCCTTAGGATTTGAGTCTCCTATGTTGATTGTAGCCCGTGTGCACGAGGTGACGAGTGCGTGCACGGACTTATTTGTGGAAAGTTGGCCTTTTAGGGTCCTTAGGTCCTTGTATTCATTGAATATGCAGTTACTCTTGTTATGATTATGTATCTTAATTACTAGATTCACATCTACCTGCTTAATTAGAATAAATTTTTTCATGATCCACTATTATCGTTACTTGATTCATATGTGCCCTAATTGAAACTGTTATCTCTTTTATAGCCACGCTATCTTTTCATAACTGCTTATCTTTACTTGGAATTTATATTATTTCATTCTATAATTTGTTCAATCTTAATTGAGGTTATGATTATCGTTCCGCTGCTTATCCTTAATGAAATTGTTAAAAATCTTTAGTAATTTCTCAACCTTAAAAAAAGTTTTAGATATCCTTTATCTTCGTCGACTTGTTTTATTTGGAATTATTTGACTCGTGTTAGTTTCCATGTTCTTGAAATGTATATTGTGGGATTGTTGATACACATTAGTTTCCCTTTGTTGAGTTGTTCTCTTTACGCCTAGCATTATTTACTGTGGCTATTCCTTGTGATTTGGTCCCACATTTTCCTGTGATTTAAAAGTTCTGGAGTTTATTTACTTGTCGTACTTTGTATTATTTCCATTATTGTTGTTGTATTTGTTATGGTGATGCACGAGGTTTCTGTTGTGCGGTTGTTATTATTGTGATGCACGAGGTTTCTGTCGTGCGGTTGTTATTATGGGGTTGCACGAGGTTTCTGTCGTACTATTATTACTATTGATATTTGCACATGCGGCGTGACAAGGTGGGATATATATATATATATATATATATATATCCCACCTTGTCACGCCGCATGTGCAAATATCAATAGTAATAATAGTACGACAGAAAC
>AWOL01S0026380.1:0-25397 GCA_000715115.1 Nicotiana otophora | reverse complement strand
TGGGGACATTCTTGTTGTTGATATTTGTGTAGTAGTATACGTACATGTGTGAGCTTTATCTTGTGAAAGCTGTGAGAAAATATTCTACGTGTTGTCCGTTCTTCTTCTTCCTTATGCTTATTTGCTGGTATGGACTATGTTAGGACACTTGCACAAGCATACACGTAGTTAAGCACTCTTATCGGATAAGATGTGTTCTTGATATTGTTGAGCATAGATGCTCACCCTTGTTTAATTCTCTTCTACGTGAGAATGGCTCTATTGGCATGTGAGTCGTCAGTATGGTTATGAGGTGTTATGAGGGCACAAGATGCCAAGTGTTAGGGTTAGGGTATTGAGACCCGTGAGTTGTAAATTGTCCGAGGTTCGGTACCTCATGGAGTTGTTGACTAAACCTTGATGTAAAAGCGGTTGTAATTACTGAGTTATTACTTGTCCTTGCTGTATTCGTGATTTCGGATTTAGGTTGTGTCCCATTCACTATGGCTGCATCATTTTCATGATATTCCGCTGATACTTAATGTTTCTTGCTTTAATGACATTAATGTATTGTGAGCCATATTGCATAGTCTTTATGTAGACATCATACTTCTATTATTCATGTACTTATATCTGTTCGGTTTATTAAACTAGTGGGTGTCTTGACTGTTCCTCATCACTTCTCTACCGAGGTTAGTCTTGATACTTACTGGGCACCGCTGTGGTGTGCTCATGCTACTCTTCTGCACATTTTTGTGCAGATCCAGGTACTTGTTTGTTAGCTAGTTGTGTGGACTGTTGCTATGGAGACTCAAGGTAAACCTGCTGCTGCGTTCGCAGGCTTCGGAGTCACCTTCCAGTTTTCATTTTGCACTGTTTATTCCTATTTTCTGGACAGTTATATTTAGAATTTTCTAGCAAACACTCTGTAGAGCTTATGACTTGTACTACCGGTTTTGGAAATTTTAGGAGATTCTATTTAAATAATGTTGTTGTTTTAATTATTGTTATGCTTACCTAGTCCCTAAGACTAGGTGCCATCACGACACCCAACGGAGGGAAAATTAGGTCGTGATATGTCTACTTATGCATTTTCGGGTTCACGCTCCTCATCCAACTTCCTTTGCAACTCAAGTTCCATATTGCTTTGCAACTGAGCAACCATTTGTTCACGTTCTTCTTGCAACTTCCTATCCATCTCGGCTTGCATCTCTTGATGCACAACTTCCATAGTGGAAGACATGCTGGACTCTATCTTTGTGTAATGACCCAACCGGTTATTTTCAATTTTAGAAACCCGTTCCCTAAAATACAACTCCCCAAATATGCTTTTATTAATTTATGACTCGTCGGGATGGATGGTTCGGGATTTGGAAGTGTTTGGATTGAAATCGGAACACTTGGTTCCTTAAGTTGGCTTTAAATGGCCAAGTTTGACTTCGGTCAACATTTTGAGAAAGCGGCCCCGGAATCGGGATTTGACGGTTCCAGTAGGTTCGTATGATGATTTTGGACTTGGGCGTATGTCTGAATCGGGTTTTGGATAAACCAGGAGCGTTTTGACGCTTAATAGTAAAATTTAACTATTTGAAGGTTTAAAATTCTTTAAATTTCGTTTGGAGCAGGTTTTTGAGTAATTGAAGTCCGTTTGGATTTCCGAGTTTGGGAATAGTTCTGTATAGTGATTTAAGACTTGCACGTATAAATTCGTGTCATTCCGAGTAGTTTAAGTATATTTCGGCGCATTGGAAGTAAATTGAAAAACTTGAAATTCTTAAGTTTGAATCAATTTGGTTTAGGGTATGATTCTTAGATTTGATGTTGTTTTACGCGTTCTAGAGTTTGAGCGAGTCTGTTGTATGATTTGAAACTTGTTGGTATATTCAGGCGGGGCCCCGGGGGTCCCGAGTGTTAACCGGACGAGACTTGGACCAATTTTGGAAAATTGAGCAAGGACTGAAGCTCCTAGCTACTGTCATAATCGCACATGCGCTTGGACAGCCGCAGGTGCGAGGCCACCAATCGCAGGTGCGGAGGAGAGGAGCCTGCCCAGCCATCACAGGTGCGAAGTATTTTGGCGCACCTGCGAACGCGCAGGTGCGAAGGCTTGATGCGCAGTGCGATGGAATGGGCACACCTGCGCTTGCGCAGAAGCGAGCACTTCTTCCACAGGTGCGGAACCATGAAAAGAGGGAAAATGTGCACCTATGAGGAATTTCCGCAGGTGCGAAAGCCGCATGTGCGGTACTCCTTTTGCAGGTGCGAAAGACCTGTCTAGGCAGAACCTTAAAACGGACGAAAACTCAGTCCATTTCTTTCTATTTGGGATCCATTGTTGGGTGATTTCAGAGCTTTTGAGAGGGAGGTTTCAACTAGCAATCGGAAGGTAAGTTAATTCCATACACCTTGAGTTAAATACATAGATTATATGTAGATTATAACTAGTAAATCTTAGAAATTAAGGGTTTAGGTGAAAAACATAGATTTTTATAAAAGTGTGATTTTAACCACAAAAATAGTTATGGAATTGGGTAGAAATTATATATATGAGTTCTTGAGGTTATGGGCATCGTTTTCATCTAAAACTTTCCGAACTCCGGGCACGTGGGCCCGGGGTGAAGTTTAAAAATTTTACCATTTTGGATAATGTAATTTATTTAATAGATAAATTTCGAATCATTTAGCATATATTAATTATTTTGTATAATATTTTGATAGTTTCGAATGTTTCGGCGTCAAATCGAGAATTCAACACGACGTGGTAATCGGAAAGTGGACTTTGAGACGAGGTAAGTCTCTTGTCTAATCTTGTGAGGGGGGATTTACCCCATAGGGATTAAATAAAATAATTGTTGCTAATTGCGGGGGCTACGTACGCACGAGATGACGAGTGTCCGTGCGTAGCTACTATTTATGCTAAAGTCTGGGTAGTTTAGGACTCAAAACATGAATTACTTGTATAAATTGTATTCTTTATTAATTAAATAATTTGATGTGTATATTGTGAATTGTTATGAAAGGTAGTAAAAGATCAAATCTTCTTATGCTTAATTTTTGTTTAGATTAAATAAATTTTTAAAAGAAATTGTTCATCATCTCAAATTTATCTTATAATAAACATACTCTCATTCCCGGAGGTACATAAGAAAAATGTCCTCCTTTCTTGTGGAGCGGGCCGAACGCCTCGACAGGATAGATGCATCTATGGATAGTGTCGCACGTCCCTCAGCAGTGTACACGACACTCTGGATCGGGCCGTACATCCTCGGCAGAAATCGTGCTTAATAATAATAATTACACGATACCTTAATAGTTTATTTCAACTTGCGAAGCTAATTGATAAATTGGAGAATCCTTGTAATTTAATGAATTATTATTCCTGCTTGTTAAGGAATTAATTGTTATTCCTGTAAATGCGATTAATTGATAAATTGAAAATTATTTGAATTGAAGGAATTTAATTATTATATTGAGAATTGTTGCATTTGAAAGAATTTGATTATTTCTGCTGGTTAAATGAATTATTGTAAATTATGTGAATCATGCTGATTTAGATATTCTAGTTGTATTTCAATTATTATTATTGACCCATAGTGAGTGTCAAAGTCGTCCAACTTGTCTCTACCACTTCGAGATTAGGCTTGATACTTACTGGGTACACGTTGTTTATGTACTCATACTACACTTGCTGCACATTTTGTGCAGGACCTGAGGCAAGTAGTGGGGGGGCCTATCGTCTTACACCCACGTTATCCAGGGGCATAGTGGTGAGCTGTCTTTCTGAGCCGTTCTGCGGCCACTAATGTCTCTCTTTGTATTTTTATTTTTGTCTATTTTAATTTCAGATAGTATTAGAGGTTTTGTATAATCTACTAGATGCTCATACACTTGTGACACCAGGTCTTGGCACACACATTGGTAGAATTTGGTGTTTATATTTTTCTTGGATTTAAATTTTATCGATATATGTTTAATTTATTAGTTGGCTTACCTAGCTATAGTGTTGGGTGCCATCACGACCTATAGGTAAAATTGGGTCGTGACAACATGGTATCAGAGCCCTACGTTCACGTAGGTCTCAAACGTTATGAGCAGGCTTAATAGAGTCTTGCGGATTGGTATAAAGACGTCTGTACTTATCTTCGAGAGGCTATAGGGTGTTAGGAAACTACCTTTCTTCATATTTCATCGTGCAATTAATGTAGTACTAAATTTCCTTCTTTTGTTCTCTCACAGATGGTGAGAACGCACTTTAATAAGGTTCCAGATCAGGGAAGAGCTACTCCTCAGTTGCTAGAGGCCGAGGGAGGGCTCCAGCCCATGGTAGAGGGCTAGGACATCCCAGGACTATTCCAGTTATGCCGCCAGTGGGTCCAGCAGAGAACCCCATTGTTGAGGAACGGGATGAGGTTCCTGTGGTAGAGCCAACTCCGATGGATATCACATTTGCACCGGGATTTCAGGATGTCATGGGTCGTATGTTGCGGTTCATGGACACTATGATTTAGGCCGGTTTATTTCCGGCAGACCCAGCCACATCTCACGCGAGCGGGGGAGAACAGACTTCGACCGCACATGCTCATGGACAGGAAGCTGTTGTATATCAGACCCAGAGTGCACTACCAGTGGGTAGAGCCCAGCTAATGGCAGCAGCTACACCTGAGCCCATGCCAGTTGTAGCCACTGATTCTCAAAAACTATTGGACAGATGGACTAGAATACATCCTCTTGTTTTTGGGGGTGAGAGACATGAGGATCCACAGGACTTCATTGATCGTTGCAAGGGCAGACTACACAACATGATGATTTTAGAATCTCATGGGGTTGACTTCGCTACTTTTTAGCTAGAGGGCAGGGCCCGTAGATGGTGGCAGTCTTATGTTCTTGGCAGACCAGTAGATTCTCCTCCCATGACTTGGGACAGGTTCACCTATATATTCATGGACATGTATATTCCACCATCCTAGAGGGAAGAATTGCGGTTTTAGTTTGAGCAGCTCCAGCAGGGTCAGATGTCAGTGACCGATTATGAGGCGAGGTTCTCTGAATTATCTCTCCATGCACTTATGATACTCCCTACTAAGGAAGAGAGAGTCCGGAGGTTTGTAGCTGGTTTACATACTGGCAATCAGTCCACTATGGCTCGAGAGGTTCAGATGGGTACTTCTTATGAGCTAGTTGTGGAGATAGCCCGGAATATTGAGGGTATGCGTCAGCAGAGCCGAGAGCAGAATATGAGAAATAAGCAGTTTAGGTATTCTGGAGAGTTCAGAGGTGCTCTGTCTCGGGGCAGAGGTAAGTTTGTGAGAGGGCAGTCGAGCAGGCCCCATATCCAGCACCACCGCCTCCTCGAGGTGCTTCAGTGCGACCTTATCTCATTGCTATACTAGAGAGTTCTTATCGCCCACCAGCTATTCAGGGTCCTTCCAGTGGGTATTCAGGTCCTCAGGGCCAAACACTTAGTCAGCATCCCATCGCACCGAAGAGTTATTACGAGTGCGGGGACCCCAGTCACATGTGAAGATTCTGCCCTACACTGTGAGGTAGACCAGTGCAGCAGGGTCAGCAGCCTATGATTACCGCACCAGTTGCTCCACTAGTAGTCCGACCACCAAGAAGTGGAGGAGAGGTGGGTAGGGGCCGTCCTAGAGGTGGAGGTCAGCCAAGTGGAGGCTAGCCAGTTGGTGCTCCAGCTCGATTTTATGATTTTTCGGCCACACCAGATGCAGAGGCCTCAAATGCCGTGATTACATGTATTATTTCTATTTGCGGCAAAGATGCCTTAGTATTATTTGATTCAGGATCTACGTATTCATATATGTCATATCTATTTGCTCCATTCCTGGGTGTTTCTCGTGAGTCCTTGAGTACTCTTGTTTATGTGTCCACTCATGTGGGCAATTCTGTTGTTGTAAAACGGATCTACCAGTCCTGTAATATTACATTATATGGTTATAAGACTAGAGAAGATCTTCTATTGCTTAAGATGACCGATTTTGAAATTATTCTGGGTATGGACTGGTTATCTCCATATCATGTTATTCTAGATTGTCATGCGAAAACTGTTACCTTGTCCATCTTTGCCTAGGCTGGAGTGGAAGGGTTCGTCGGTTAGTTCATTTAATCGGGTTATTTCTTTTATAAAGGCTCAACACATGGTTGAGAAGGGTTGTTTAGCTTATCTAGCTTATGTTCGGGATACCACTGCAGAGACTCCGGCTATTGATTCAGTGCCTGTAGTTCGAGAGTTCTCCGATGTATTTCCTTCAGATCTTTCAGGTATGACACTTGATCGTGATATTGATTTATGTATTGACTTGGCTCCAGATACTCAGCCTATATCTATTCCACCATATCGCATGGCTCCGAAAGAATTGAAAGAGTTGAAAGAACAGCTTGAGGAGTTACTAGCCAAAGGGTTTGTCAGACCGAGTGTATCGCCTTGGGGTGCACCGGTATTATTTTTGAAGAAGAAGGATGGGACACTGTGGATATGCATTGATTATCGCCAATTGAACAAAGTTACTATTAAGAACAAGTACCTGTTGCTGCGTATTGATGACCTATTTGACCAATTGCAGGGTGCTAGTGTGTTCTCTAAGATCGACTTGAGGTTGGGGTATCATCAGTTGAAGATTCGAGATACGGATGTTCCGAAAATCTATTTCCATACTAGATATGGTCATTATGAGTTTCTGGTAATGTCTTTTTGTTTAACTAATGCCTCGACAACATTTATGGATTTGATGAACAGGGTATTCAGGCCATATATTGATTCATTTGTCATTATTTTCATTGATGACATTTTGATCTACTCGTACAGTAAGGAGGAGCACGAGCACCATATGAGAGTAGTGCTTCAGACATTGCGGGATCAAAAGCTATATGCTAAGTTCTCCAAATTTGAGTTCTGGCTAGGGTCTATAGCATTTTTGGGGCATATTGTATCGGGTGAGGGTATTAAGGTTAATCCCAAAAAGATTGAGGCAGTTCAGAATTGGCATCGTCCCACTTTAGAGACCGAGATTAGGAGTTTTCTGGGTTTAGCAGGTTATTATCGTCGATTCATGGAAGGTTTTTCATCTATTGCAGCGCCTTTGACCAAATTAACCTAGAAGGGTGCTCCGTTCTAATGGTCCGATGATTGTGAGGTAAGCTTTCAGAAGCTCAAGACAGCATTGACTACAACACTAGAGTTAGTGTTGCCCTTCGGTTCGGGAATATATACAGTGTATTGTAACGCTTCACGTGTTGGTTTGGGTTGTGTATTAATGCAGGAAAAGCGAGTTATTGCTTATGCTTCACGTCAGGTGAAGCCCCACGAGAAGAATTATCCAGTACATGATTTGGAGTTAGCTGCAATTGTTCACGCTCTTAAGATTTAGAGGCATTATCTTTATGGTATGTCCTGTGAAGTTTATACTGATCATCGCAGTTTGCAGCATTTGTTCAAGCAGATGGACCTAAATTTGAGGCAGCACAGATGGCTGGAATTACTGAAAGATTATAATATTACTATCCTATGTCATCCGGGTAAAGCAAATGTGGTTACAGATGCCTTGAGTAGAAAAGCGGAGAGTATGGGTAGTTTGGCTTTCATTTCAGCAGAAGAGAGGACATTAGCTTTGGATATCCAGTCCTTGGCCAACAGACTTGTGCGGCTAGATATTTCAGAGCTCAGCTGAGTTCTTGCATGTGTCATAGCTCAGTCTTCACTATTTGAGTAGATAAAGGCTCGTAGTATGATGATCAACACTTAATGATTCTTCGAGAAATGGTACTACGAGGTGGTACCAAGGAAGTTACTATTGGTGCGGATGGTGTTCTGCGAATCCAGAATCGTCTGTGTGTTCCTAATGTGGATGAACTGAGGAAAAAGATCCTGGAAGAGGCACACAGTTCTCGATATTCTATTCATCCAGGTGCTACAAAGATGTATCGTGACTTGAGGCAACATTATTTGTGGCGACGAATGAAAAAGGACATAGTTGAGTATGTAGCTAGGTGTCTAAATTGTCAGCAGGTTAAATATGAGCACCAGAGGCCAGGTGGCCTACTCCAGCAAATGACTATACCAGAGTGGAAATGGGAACGCATTACTATGGACTTTGTAGTCGGATTGTCGTAGACCTTGAGGAAGTTTGATGCAGTTTGGGTCATTGTTGATAGGTTGACCAAGTCGGCACACTTTATTACTGTTGTGACTACGTATATTTCACAGAGGTTGGTCCAAATTTATATTCAGGAGATAATTCGGTTGCACGGTGTGCCAATTTCTATCATATTAGATAGAGGCCCTCCATTTACTTCACATTTCTGGAGAGCAGTACAGAGTGAATTAGGGACCCGTGTAGAGCTCAGTACAACCTTTCATCCGCAGACCAACGGGCAGTAAGAATGGACAGTTCAGATTTTGGAGGATATGCTCATGGCATGTGTGATTGACTTTGGAGGTCAGTGGGATCATTTCCTGCCTTTGGCTGAGTTTGCTTATAATAACAGTTACCAATCCAGCATTGAGATGGCTCCATTTGAAGCTTTATATGGCCGTCGATATCGTTCACCTATAGGATGGTTTGAGCCCGGTGAGGCTAAGTTATATGGTACTGATTTGGTGAAGGATGTCTTGGAAAAAGTAAAGATGATTCAGGAGCGACTTCGTACAGCACGGTCTAGACAGAAGAGTTACGCGGATCAAAAAGTGCGTGATTTATCATTTATGGTAGGTGAAATAGTTCTTTTGAAGGTTTCGCCGATGAAGGGAATTAAGAGATTCGGGAAGAAGAGCAAGTTGATCCCAAGGTTTATAGGCCCATTTGAGGTGTTGAGACGAGTTGGGGAGGTTGCTTATGAGCTTGCATTGCCTCCCAGTCTATCCAGAGTTCATCCGACTTTCCATGTATCTATGCTCCGGAAGTATCATGCTGACCTGTCACATGTGTTGGACTTCAGCATAGTTCAGCTAGATAAGAGTTTGGGTATTGATGAAGAGCCATTTGCCATTGTTTATAAATAGGTTCGCCAGTTGAGGTCCAAGGAATGTGCAAGTGTGAAGGAATGGGCGCATTTGCGCTTGCGCAGAAGCTAGTACTTCTTTCGCAGGTGCAGAACTAGGAAAAGAGGGAAAATGCGCACCTACGAGGAATTTCCGCAGGTGTGAAAGCCGCATGTGCGGTACTTCTTCTGCAGGTGTGAAAACCTGTCTGGGCAGAACCTTAAAACGGACGAAAACTCAGTCCATTTCTTTCTATTTTTCATCCAATGTTGGACAATTTTAGAGCTTTTGAGAGGGGGGTTTCAACTAACAATCGGAAGGTAAGTTAATTCTCTGCACCTTGAGTTAAATACATAAATTATAGGTAGATTATAACTAGTAAATCTTAGAAATAAAGGGTTTAGGTGAAAAACCTACATTTTTATAAAAATGAGATTTTAACAACGAAAATAGTTATGGATTTTGAGTACAACTGACCCCATGTACTGAGTAAGTAACAAACCTAACCTTAGGTTAAAAATAATGATGAGCTTCCACCAAGGTCAGGCCCAAAACAAATAGTCCACAACAGTCCATAACAACATAAATCAAATAATACCAGAAGTAACTCAGAGATAAAATGCTCAGCGAAATCATGATTTCAAAAATAATAGTTCTTCCTTTCAAATCCATCAGTGAAAACTCAAATCTTTTGTCGGAGTTGCAAAAAATATGAATAATTTGGAAACAATAAATTTCTCCCAAAAATCTTTTCAATAATAAATAAGATGTTTCATTTTCCTTCCGGATAACCCGTGTAAAAAAAAGCATCACTATGCTTATCTGTCAAAAATGTGTGATAAATCATGAATGATGTGATGTTGTACAGCATGAAAAAATGCATCTCTATGCATGTATGTCATGTGTGCATGCCAATGCGATGCAGCTCAGTGATAATATCATAAACAGCCCCTCGGGTAGAACATCACCCATATACAGTCCCTCGGGCAAACCTCACAGTAACTCATGCCACTCGGGCATACCTCACAATCACTTTTGCAATACCTCACAATCATTCTTCCCACTCGGGCATACCTCACAATCACTCATGCCTCACAATCACTCAGAACTTGGCACTCATACTCAATAGGTATCTGCGCTCACTAGGGGTGTGTACAGACTCCGGCGGGGCTCCTACGGCCAAAGCGCTATAATCTGCACTGACAACTCACGTGCTGCACGAACAACTCACGTGCTATAATATCATATCAGAATTTGCATGGACAACTCACGTGCCATAATAAGCCAATAAGGCCTGCTACAGGCGGACAACCCCGATCCATATAATAGTAATAATATATATAAAGCCAACATGGCATGCTGCAACGTGCAGCTCGATCCCAACATATCCTCACAATCAGGCCCTAGGCCTCCGTCAGTCATCAATCTCTCTAGTCTATCTCTCATGGGCTCACAATGTCATGAGAATAGCCCAAAAATAATGATATGATACATCAATAAATAATAATAGAGATTGAAATATGATATGCAATGAAATGAATATGGCTGAGTATGAATTTTTAATTTAAACAAATAATTCACAGCAATATGAACTCTGTGGGTTACAATAATACTGGCACATAGTCTCAACATGATTTTTAATATGCCTCTCATCTCAATTTCTTTAACTCATAAAACGCATGAAAAATGCCAAGATCATTTAACTAAAAAATTCCACAGAAATAATTTTGTCACAATCTCTATAGGGCACGCCCACACGCCCGTCACCTAGCATGTGCCTCACCTCCCAACAATTCAGGAAATATATATATTCAGGGTTCATACCCTCAACTCCAAGATTAGAAGAGTTACTTACCTCGAACAAGCCGAATCCAATATCGAGCAAGCTAACAAATGCTGCACAAATCCCATTATGTGCGTATCAACTCCCGAACGGCTCGAATCTACTACAATTAATCTGATTCAATCCACACAATTTATAGAAATTAATTCCATATCAAAATACTAATATTTTCCACAAATACGAAATTACTCCCCAAAAATTACCCGTGGGGCCCACATCTCGAAATCCGACGAAACTCACAAAATATGACAATCCATCCAATTACAAGTTCAAGCATACTAATTTCACTCAAATCTAACTCCAAATCGGTATTCAAACTTGAAAAATTCATTTTCTGACATTATAGAAATTTTCTTCTATTTCTCTTGAAGATTCAATAATCTTACACCAAAAATGAAGATTAATTCATGGAATTTAATCACAAGGGAGTTACGAACACTTACCCCAAGTTGTGTGAAAAATTTTCTCTCCGAAATGTCCAAAATGAGAACAAATCTCGGAACCCTCATTTTAAACACTGCCCCAGACATTTCCGCACCTGCAGTGCCCGGGCTCGCACCTGCGCATCCGCATTTGCGGAACAAATTGCGCGCCTGCGGACAATGCCAACCTTTCAAAATATCGCATATGGAGCGCCCTTCTCACATCTGCGGGCTCGCAGATGCGCAAACCCTTCGCACCTGCGTTCACCCCAGGCAAGCCCCAGTCCGCATCTGCGCCAACACCTTCGCACCTGCGGCCTCGCAGATGCGGAAAATTCCTCGCACCTACGAGCACTGCCCAATCCCACTCTTGGCCATTTCTGCAGCTTATTTCACGTACATGCGGCTTCGCACCTGCGATAAAAATCTTCGCAAGTGCGATCACACCCGTAAGCAGCAGATCCAACATTTCCTTAAGTCCAAATTTAATCTGCTATCCGTCCGAAACTTACCCCGAGGCCCCCGGGACCTCAACCAATTGTATCAACAAGTCCCATAACCTACTTGAGGTCTCAAATCACACCTAACAACATCGAAACGATTAATTACTCCTCAATTCAGAATCAATAAACTTTGAACTTTCAAATTCTACATCTTGTGCCGAAACATATCAAATCAATTCGGAATGACTTCAAATTTTGTGCACAAGTCACATTTTACATTACGGACCTATTCTAATTTCCAGAATTGGATTCCGACCTCGATATCAAAAAGTCAACCCCCACTCCCAGTCAAACTTTCCAAAAATATATCTTTCGGCATTTCAAGCCTAATTCCACTACGTACCTCCAAATAATTTTTCGAAAATGCTCCTAAGTCCAAAATCATCATGCGGAGCTATTGGAATCATCAAAACTCCATTCTGGGATCGTTTACACATAAGTTGACATCCGGTCACTATTTTAACTTAAGCCTTAAACCTTGAAACTAAGTGTTCCAATTCATTCCAAAACCTCACTGGACCCGAACCATTTACCCTGGAAATTTACACAACAACTGTAAAGTAAAATTTGAGCAGTAAAGGGGGAAGCAGGGTTGTAATACTCAAAACGACCGGTCGGGTCGTTATATTTTTCCCTACTTAAACATACGTTCGTCCTCGAACGTGCCAAGAGTTGTTTCTAAGCCATCAAATCACTGTTCCATCTTACCACAAATGTACATGGGGGTGAACCCACATCACCTTATTCCATATGAGCTTGACAACATAATACAACTAAAATCATTGATTTAACTTTAGCCCATAAGCCTTGGAATTTAATTTCCAACCTTTAGAATTTCTTTCAAGACACGAATCTTACATTTACACCCTGTATGAGTTTGAACAAGCTGTATCAAGCCATAATCATAACCATAACCATAACCATAACCACGGACATAATCACCTACCATATTACACTGCTCGCATGCTCATAACACTATTCCTGACCACAGTGACTACTCCAAAACCAACCAAATACTAGTATTAAACCCATATCGAACCAAACCTCATCCCAAAACCTTCATACATTGTTTATAGTAAAAGCAACACGCGAAATTTGATGACCACTTACCAAATCAACAAGTCACGGAGCTCTCTTGCCCCAACCAGAACCATAATCGCTTTTTGAGCTGACTTTCAATATTATACTCCTGAATATACCGAAATCAAACCTGATAGTACCCATTCTAGGTCCAATGACCTTATATTACTAAACATAACTGTTTCACAGATATACCGCACCAATATAACTCGGAGCCAGAACTCGTGCCATCCATGAACCAATACGCAACATTCAAATGTACCCAGTCATGGAAAATGACTCAAATGAGAGAACTACCCCGCCAGATTAACAAGTACCGCCATAATGAAACGCTGAAAATTCATCATACACCGTAGAACCATCACTCGATTCTAACATGAGGTTCATATTATATACCCCGAGCCACCCTGCTCCAAATTAATAATGACGGGGAGGCAAATGACAAAAATAACACACAAAACCTGAAAGGACATAATTATTACGATATCGATCATGCAATACCCAAATACTCATCACACTGAAATTCGCCTATAAAGCTCAAATAGAACCGCACCATCTGTGCACATAACCAATGAATCACAACTCCTCGTAGCATAAAGGAGTAACTCACGGATCATTTGAGAACACGAATAAGTTCAACATCAACCGAATGACATATCCCTTAATAATAGCGGTATGGAGCCAACCATTCCGGCTCGGTATAGAATACACATCTCAATTGGGCCTACCTATGGACCCCCAAATCAACTCGGGTTACCCACAAATAGATACAAATCCCTCCAAAAATCCATAATGACTGAATCATAACACATTTTATCATTTGGCTAGCTCCGGTCACAACTTCACAGTCCACAACCATGAAACAATCTGCTCCTGGGAACTCCCAATCTCCAAATCCATAGAACACGCGAATCACCATATTTGATTCCATCTCCACCGCCCAAATGCCTAATACCTCTCTCATACACGGTCATCTCATGAGAAATACTTTAAAACTTCTTTCGTGCCACTTGGCAAAATTTGAATATCAGCATTCCATCAACCGTGTGAGTACTTTAATACTAATTTATACATCCGTAAGTAAAAATACAATGCGCCTTCTGAAGTCCGCCCCCTTCTCATACAACACCAAATAATAATAGTATTCATCTAGTTATTTGGAACCGTCCATGTCGTCCAACATTCATTACCTTCTCTTCAAGACTGTACTACCACCTTGTACATGAAAATCTAGCTTTCGTACAACACATAACATCTATCTTGCCATCATGTGAAAAGTACAAGAATCTTATTATCAACTTTGAGTCACCAATAATTTACATACCATTTTAGTTAGAAACCTTTCTCTTGCTTCTTTCCAGGAGGAAATCACAATACACAATATGTTCTCCACACCGGTAGAAACCATCAAGAATAATTTGGAATCTATTTTCACATAATCAAGCCCTTAAAACTAAATTCCTCTAACTCGACCAAGCCACGCAGGTCGCCAAGTCCAGGTGTATTGCCACAAAGCACCTGTAGAAAACCCCCACATCATAAGCACCCAAAGAATCGATCATATCTATTACCATACTGATCCAACCTACTACCCAGTTATCCTATTTCCTCTGAGTCCCGTCCGAATTTGTCTTCAGATTGATACTTCTTCTTGCTAAAATACCATGATGTTTAACCATAACTTACTCTACAAACCTTAGCATAGAACCACAACTATAACACTCACTCTGAGAATACCTTATGTGAATTTGAAATTGTTCTTCTTGCCTTCCATATACAAAAATATAAAATCCATAGTCATATAAAATTTCCGCAAGTCCATGCACCATCAAAAGCAAATCTCATATTTTATCCATACACAAGTCTGGAAACATTCTCAATTGCTATATATAATTCTCAAACCCACTGGAAATTTTTCGGGAGTCACCCACTTTGCTCAAATCTAATTGTACCGCCCAAATGTGCCAAAAGACACGTACCCCATTAGCACCACAACACTCAAAGAAGTAACTCTACTTTAACACCACATATCAAATTTATACTCTGTGCGCACTACATCATTCACCAATAACAACTCACTCATCCCGTGAATTTCATTTACTCATACGTGCAATATAATCCTTAACCAGGAATTTTCTTATTCGAGCCATCCTCGATCTCAACTTCTGCAATTCATAGCTAACCCACAAGTATGCCTCAGACAAAAATTAAAATTTAACACCTAACCATGAAATTAAATTGTCAATAGCAAACTCCATCACTTGGCTAAAAGCCATAGATTAAAATATTTCATAACTCACAATACCAATACTCTCTTACTGCCATAATGCCACAGTTAGTCCAACGAAACTTCTTCCCAAGTTCATACAACTCATTTGACTGAGCACGAAATTTAAGAAAAGAGAGAAGACTTTTGAACTTGTGGTGTAAAATAAAACACATATTTTGTGTGGCTATAAATCATTGCATAAATGTAAATTATTTCTAAATAGAGAAAGGGGTCATTTCTTTTGGCACGGACTAAAAAGAAAATAAGTTTTGATAAATTGAAACGGATGGCTTAGTAGTAACATTGTCCGGGGAGAAAATCATCAAAACTAAAAGATGAGGCTCCACTTTAATTTTAACGACACTAGGCCTAGATTTATGCTTAATTTCTGTGACTTTGTTCACTGTTAAGACACTAGAGCTTGTTTCATTGTACACATGCACGATCGAGATTACGTGTTATGAAATTAGAAAAAGAGAAAGGATGAAATGACAAAATTGACTTGAAAGACAAATGTTTTATTCCAAGACGATTAAAACCTAGGATCGGATCGGAAAGGAAGACATTTATTTATATTGGCACGCGCGCTCCAATATTTGATATTTATAACATACATAAATTTGGACTTAATTAATTAAAAACAATCCTTAAGTTCAATCTCCACATTGTCGATGCTGACCACTTCGCCCCCCTTCTTTGGAACCACAGTTACCGCAATAATGTCTTCATCTTCCAAACCACAGTCCTCAAGCAGTTCAGTGATGGCTAGCTTGAATTCTTTTGGTTTAAACTCATGAGTGGCATTATTAGGTCCATGAACATGTGGCAAGCTGGTATAGCTCCCTGCATACTCTCTCTTGTTAATGTCATCTGCATTCACAGTCTTGTCTGCATTGAGGAACACATCAAACCTTATATACTTGCTATCATCATACTTTACACCCTTGAATGTTAGGATCTCCTCGAATTCATCTTTCTCCTGCTGACTCCTTGATGTAGCTGGCCTCTCTATACTAAAGCAAATGGCTCTGTCCAGATTTGAGAGTGGGAATACCTTGCTGGCTGGCTTAACTGAACTTAGATTCACCTTGCCCTCTGTGCTCTTTTTCCCTGGCTTAAAGTTACGCCATGGGGTGGATGTTGGTTCGTAATCATACCCCATCTTCTTACTGTCCAAACAGTCTCGGACTTTCACACGCCATGGGTCGCGGTTTTCATCGTAGAAAAAGAACTCCGAGTTTAACCAATCTTTGTCTGTGAGATCCCTTCTTTTCCCTCCTAGTGCTTTCCATTCATTCCACATGCGGTCCACATTGGCGTGGTGGCAGTAAAAAACTGGATCTAAACCAGCTGAGTAGAAATTACCCATATCCTCACCGTATGATTTCACACCATTACCCAAATCCGTATCCCGCACAGTACCAGTCCAAATGTGGACCGGAGTATGAGGGATGTTTTCAATGGTTCCCTGCCCCGGATTGGGTTTAGATCCGAAACTGTAAGGCTCTCCGAAGAACAACAGCGGGCATGGAGCATTAGTTATCATTTGACGATACATTAGAAGTAAGTTGTTAGTTATCATCTGTATTTCATTAGTTTTGACTTCATCACCGAAAAAACCAAGATCGATTATGGTTCCATTACGGACTTGTGGATTACGTCTTGCATCGTACAGGGAAGAACCTTCGACATCGAACATAGGAGGCAAACGCATGCCGCTTGGATGGTCCCAGTTCCAATATGGCAAAGCAAAAGTTGGATCATCGATGAGGGAGCCCAAGATTCTCTCGTAGAAGTACAAGTACCATCTATGAAATGGGAAGAAAAGCCAAGATTCGTGAACTTGTAACTTTTGGTCACCCATTGTGTAAGCATCGTTGCAATAAGCACAATGGATATTAGCTTGTTGCTTGAAGCCAAGAGGATCAAATTGGTCTTTGTCTAATTCCTTCATTTTACTAGTGGCTAACTGGTACTTGGCTATATACTCCTCAGTCACGTTTTGGGCAGCGGGCCGCTTACGAAGCTTGGACATGCGAGGGATCTTGTAATATGGAACGCTGTCCATATCATCTGGTTTAGGGGGGCAACAACTATATGGTACAGCTGGACCATCCGTTATCGTGGCCGTGCCACATGATTTTTGATCGGGGGGTGGTACGGGAGCAGCAGAGGCTAATGGCGCAAGATTAGCTGCGCCATACAGCCCTCCTAAACCCAAAAGGACATTCCTTCTGTCAACAGCTCCTTCTTTAATTGCGTCAAGCTGGTTTCCGTCATGCTCGCCCGTGCATGAAACCTTGAAACATTGGTTACGTTTTCCATGGAGGAAATGCTGAGAGGGTTTTGCAAAGAAAGATGAGTTGGTGAAGGAAGAAAAGAGAGTTTTGCTGGTGCATAAAGGTAGAGTAGAAGAAGAAGCCATTGCTGGGATGCATGCTTTTGCAGTGAAAGGTTTCAAACTATTTATACAAAAACAGGCAATGGTACGCAGTACACACGTGAAGCACGCGGCTGATTGTACTTATACTTTTCATGCAATAAAAAAGATAGAAACAAACATGAAAGTATCAAGAAACAAAGGTATACGCCAAAGAACAAAATTACAACTAAGATATTAATAAAAATCTTCCTATTCTAACCTTGCATGTCTGAATATTGTTCTCTTACAAGTGAAACTTTTCGAATTTGATGATTTGATCATAAGTTTTGTACGCTTGTAACCTACCACACCCAAAAAAAAAAAAATTTATGTGCTTATGTAGAAATCTTTCCATGACATTTTATTGCGTACTCACTTAGTGTTTTTTTAACTCAGTAAAAGATTTAACAAAATAAATCGCTTAAACTTAATTGGGCTAAGCGTGCTATATATTTGTTCGGGGATGCATGTGTGCTCTATATATTTTTTATTTTAGTAATAGTCACGATTCAAATTTTCCTCCGTAGAATATCGTGACGGCTCACTCAGTCATGTACCTCTCTAGTCTCACCATCATCAACAAATAAGGAAAACACAACCCACGTCACGTATCACAGTATATCAGCAAAATAATAGGGACTAAGGTAAACATGTACAATAATATCTATGACTGAGTGCAAATAATGTGAGCATGAATAAAGCCTAAGCATGATCTCTAACATGAAGGCAAACAAGTTCAACAACAAATCACACATAACCACAAATAATAGCCATTATGCCTCACAACCTCAAGGGACGGACCAAGTTTCAATCCCTCGTGGTGCACACCCGCACACCCGTCATCTAGCGTAGGTGTCACTTCCAAACAATCACGTGATGTCAAATCTCCGGGTTTATACCCTCAAAGCTAGAGTTAAAACTGTTACTTACCTTAACAGCTTAAAATCATACTTCGGGATGCCCTCGTCTCTAGACTCGGTCTCCAAAAGTTTCGAATATAACCAAAATCAGCATATTACTATCAACATAGGCTAAAGAATCGAATTCCACAATAAAAACTACATAAATAGGCCAAAAATATGAAATTGGCCAAAACCCGTCCCCCGAGCTCACGTCTCGAAACCAGTCAAAATGGCAGAATAATAATCTCCGTCCTCTCGAGAGTCTAATCATATAAAATTCATCAAAATCGAACTCCGTTTGGTCCCTCATATCCTCACATAAAACTCTCCAAAACTCAAACCCTAACTCCCTCAATTTCACCCTAAACCCCTACTAATTTTATGGCTAATCAGTGGAAAAACATCATAAAAGCGTATACATAAACCCAAGCGACTTACCTCACCGATGTCTCGTGATTCTCCCTTGAAAAGCACTGCCCCAAAGCTCAAAACTGTTCAACAATGGTGGAAAAAGGGCAAACATTCACGAAGTGCAACTTATATAGGTTCTGCCCTAGGGATTTCGCACCTGTAGACCCTTTCTCGCACCTGCAGTCCCAGGTGCGCATCTGCGAAAGTCACTTAAACTCCAAGCTTCGCACCTGCGGCTGCCCCTTCGCACTTACGGGCTCGCATTTGCGGTCCCAGGTGCGCATCTGCGAAAGTCACTTAAACTCCAAGCTTCGCACCTGCGGCTGCCCCTTCGCACTTACGGGCTCGCATTTGCGGTCCCAGGTGCGCATCTGCAAAAGTCGCTTAAACGCCAAGCTTCGCACCTGCGGGCTCGCAGGTGAGATCCTCTCTTCCGCACCTGCGCTCAATGCCGGGCATTCATTTTCCGCATCTGCGACATGCTATCCGCACATGCGATCATCGCACCTGCGGCTGCCCATCCACAGGTGCGGCCACATTAGTAGCCTTACACTAGCAACTTTAGCTGCATTTCCCAACTTCCAAACTTCTCGTTCACCATCCGAAATCATCCCGAGCCCCTCGGGACCTCAACTAATAATTCCCACAAGTCATATATCACTACCCGAACTTAGTCGAACCTTCGGAACGCCCAAAACAACAACCAAACACCAATTCAACCTCGGATTCAAGCCTAAACACTTCTTAACTTCCAAAAATCGCCAACGAAGCCGAAACCTATCAAACCACGTCCGAATGACCTTACATTTTTCACACATGTCACAAATGACACTAAGAACCTACTCCAACTTCCGGAATTTCATTGCGACCCCGATACCTAATTTTTCACTGCCGACCAAAATCGCTAAATTTCTAACTTTCGCCAATTCAAGACTAATTCTACCACGGACCTCCAATTTACATTCCGGATGCACTCCTAAGTCTAAAATCACTCAACGAAGCTAACCGAATCATAAAAATATAAGTCCAGACTCATTTACGCATAAGTCAACTTCCGGTTGACTTTTCTAACTTAGCTTTCTAACTAAGAGACTAAGTGTCTTATTTCACTCCAAAACTACTCCGAACCCAAACCTACCATCTCGATACAACTCAACACAGCTGAACAACACATAAATAAGCATAAATGGGGAAAATCGGGCAGTAACTCTCAGAACGACTGACTGTGTCATTACATCATCCCCTCTTAAACAAACGTTCGTCCTCGAACGAGTCTAACAAAAGAACATACCTGAAATCACAGCATCTGAAGCAATAGCATTTGGTATGGCAGGGAGGGCATAGAAATGGGCATGACCACCCCCTGATCTACCTCCCCCTCTCAGGCGACCCATAGCCGATTGGGCTTCACCCCTAGCTGGCTGGGCGGGTGGTGGAGAAACTATTGCTGGTGCCATCAGCCGAGTACTCTGCTGTGGAGTCCCACCCAACAGCCTAGGGCAATATGTCACAATGTGACCAAAATCCCCGAACTCGAAACAACCCCTCCTCTAATGAAACTACTGTTCTTGATGCCCAAAAGAATTACCCGATGACACCTGAGCGGGCGGGGCATAATGAGAACCCTGCGCTGGCAATGCACTGAATGATGACTGACTCTGCTGAAACTGACCTCCCTGAGGAGCACCACTGAAACCACCCTGACCACGAGTCCTCTTAGCCTCCCTCTCAGCCCTTTACTGACCTCGAACCATCTCAATCTGTCGAGCAATGTCGACAACCTCATCAAAGGTAGCCCCATATACTCTCTCCCTGGTCATAAGCAATCGAAGCAAAAAACCAAGACCATCTATAAACCTCCCGATCCTCTCTCGGTCTGTGGGAACCAACCAGACCGCATGACGAGCTAACTCAGAGAACCGCATCTCATATTGTGTAACAGACATCTCCCCCTGGCGAAGCTTCTCAAGCTGCCTGCGCAGCTCCTCTCTGCTGGACTCAGGTACAAACTTCTCCAGAAAGAGAACGAAAAATTGCTGCCAAGAAAGGGACGCTGCGCTAACCGGCCTACGCCTCTCGTAAGCCTCCCACCAATTAAGTGTAGCCCCAAAAAACTGGAAAGTAGTGAATGAGACCCCACTGGTCTCCAGAATACCCGCGGTCCGAAGCATCCTCTAACACTTGTCCAAGAAGCCATGTGCATCCTCACCCTCAGCACCACTAAATGACGGAGGCTGGAGTCTCCCAAACCTCTCCAATCTGCACTGCTCATCCTCAGGCATCACGGGAGCTACGTAGTCCTGAGCAGCTGCAACCGACTGGGTTGGAGATATCCCCGGTGTCTGTAGTCCCTGAACAACCTGCTTGGGTGTGCGAGCGACGGGAGTCGGAGTGCCTCCCCAGGCCTGAGAAGTGGCTGCGACCGTCGAGATAGAGACCGCCTGAGCAAGGCCGGTACATGTTGTCAGAATCTGAGCTAGGGCCTCCTAAAGGTCTGGAATCATAATAGGCACAGGTGGTGCCTGAGCTGGTGTATCAGCAACTGGAACCTAGTCTTGATCTGGGGCAACTGGTGGATTTGCAGGTACTGCCCCAACTGTTGTACGGGCTGCACCTCTGCCCCTACCTCAGCCTTGGCCTCTCGCGACCCTGGCTGGTGGTACTGGTGGCTGACCCTCCTGACCGGTAGCATGAGTCCTCATCATCCATGAGAGAGTGAAGCAACAAATGTTTAGTTACTAGAATCAACAGATTCGCATGACAAGAATTCAAGAAGGTGGAGTTTAATAAAGGTTTTGCAGCCTCTCGAAGATAAGTACGGACGTCTCCATACCGATCTGCAAGACTCTACTAAACCCGCTCATGGCTCGTGAGACCTATATAACCTAGGCTCTGATATCCAACTTATCACGACCTAAAATCTAACCATGGTCATGATGGCGCCTATCGTGTTACAAGGAAAGCCTATTTCCCAAAATATTACTACTAAATCGATAATAAGAATTTAATAAATATTTCCAACATTTGAATTTTTCATAAACTAAATCAACTCTAAATATAATTATAGAAAATACGAAAACGATCCCCAAACATCGGGTTTCACTAAGTCATGAGCGTCTAAATCTATGAACTAAGAAATAAAACTGTGTAACTGTCAATACAGTCCAAAAGAAGAAATGATAAAAGGAGTAACAAGGTCCTACAGATGCTAGCAGCTACCTTATAGTCTCCAACGATAGCCGGCCTGAACTCAATTATCGTCGCGCTCTAACTCACATGTATCTGCACATAAAGTGCAAGGTGTAGTATGAGTACAACCGACTCAATAGTAACAGAAATAACTAAGGAACTGAGTAGTAGTGACGAGCTAAATAGAACAATTCAATTATTTCTTTATCACAAAAAAAAATTAAAATAAACAGAAATAAAAGGTAAATTCCATCAACTCAATAAATGCTACAAAGAAATTAACGGGTAAAATGCAGCAACAGCAAAAGCAATGAATCCTGACAACAATGTCACTCCATCACTCAGCACTCAACACTCAATACTCAATAGGTACCTGCGCTCACTGGGGGTGTGTACAGACTCCAGAGGGGCTCCCAAAGCCCAAGCGCTAAGCACGGACAACTCACGTGTTGCACGGCCAACTCATGTGCCTCAATCAAATACCTCACAATAGGCCCTCGGCCTTACTCAATCATGTACCTCTCTAGCCTTACCATCATCAACAAATAAGGAAAACACAACCCACGTCAAGTATCACAGCATATCGGCAAAATAATAGGGATTGAGGTAAACATGTACAATAATATCTTTGACTGAGTGCAAATAATGTGAGCATGAATAAAGCCTAAGCATGAACTCTAACATGAAGGAAAACAAGTTCAACAATAAATAAACACATAACCACAGATAATAGCCATTAGGCCTCACATCCTCACGGGATGGACCAAGTATCAATCCCTCGCGGTGCACACAATACTACTATCAACATAGGCTAAAGAATCGAATTCCACAATAAAAACTACATAAATAGGCCAAAAATCTGAAATCGGCCAAAATCTGGCCCCCGGGCCCACATCTCGAAACCAGTAAAAATGGCAGAATAATAATCATCGTGCTCTCCCGAGTCTAACCATATAAAATTTATCAAAATTGGACTCCGTTTGGTCCTCAAATCCTCACTTAAAACTCTCCAAAACTCAAACCCTAACTCTCTCAATTTCACCCTGAACCCCTACTAATTTCATGGCTAATCAGTGGAAAAACATCATAAAGGCGTGTAAATAAATCCAAGTGACTTACCTCACTGATATCTCGTGATTCTCCTTTGAAAAACACTGTCCCAAAGCTCAAAACCGTTCAACAATGGTGGAAAAAGGGCAAATATTCACGAAGTGCAACTTATATAGGTTCTGCCACAGGGATGCCGCACCTGCAGACCCTTTCTCGCAGCTGCGGACTCGCATCTGTGGTCCCAGGTGCCCATCTGTGAAAGTCACTTAAACGCCAAGCTTCGCACCTGCGGCTGACCCTTCGCACCTGCGGTCTCGCATCTGCAGTCCCAGGTGCGCATCTGCGAAAGTAGCTTAAACGCCAAGCTTCGCACCTGCGGCTGCCCCTTCGCACCTGCAGCCTCGCAGGTGCGATCCTCTCTTCTGCACCTGCGTTCAATGCCAGGCCTCCCTTTTTCGCATCTGCAACATGCCATCCACACCTGCGATCATCGCACATGCGGCTCCCCATCCGCAGGTGCGACCACACCAGTAGTCTACACCAACAGCTTTAGCTGCATTTCCCAACTTCCAAACTTCTCATTAACCATCCGAAATCATCCCGAGCCTCTCGGGACCTCAACCAATAATTCCCATAAGTCATATATCATTACCCAAACTTAGTCGAACCTTCGGAACGCCCAAAACAACACCAAAACACCAATTCAACCTCGAATTCAAGCCTAAGAACTTCTAGACTTCCAAAATTCGCCAACGACGTCCGAATGACCTCAAATTTTGAACACACGTCACAAATGACACTACGAACCTACGCTAACTTTCGGAATTCTATTCCGACCCCGATACCTAATTTTCCATTGCCGACCAAAATTGCCAAATTTGTAACTTTTGCCAATTCAAGCCTAATTCTACCATGGACCTCCAATTTACATCCCAGACACACTCCTAAGTCTAAAATCACTCAACGAAGCTAACTGAATCATAAAAATCCAAGTCCGAACTCGTTTACTCATAAGTCAACTTTTGGTTGACTTTTCTAACTTAACTTTCTAATTAAGAGACTAAGCGTCTCATTTCACTCCAAAACTACTCCGATTCCAAACCTACCAACTCGATACAACTCAACACAGCTGAACAACATATAAATAAGCAGAAATGGGGAAAACGAGGCTATAACTCTTAGAACGACTGACCGGGTCGTTACAAAGTCATAAGCTCTATAGAGTTTGCAACAAGTTTTTAAATACAACTGTTTGAAATAAAGTAAACAGTGTAAATACAAATCAGAAGGTGACTCTGAAGCCTATGAAAGCAACGGGTTTACCTTGAGTCTCCACACCAACAGTCCGCACAGCTAGCTAATGAACAACTGACTTCGAAATATTTGGATCTGCACAAAAATGTGCAGAAGTGTTGTATGAGTACACCACGGCGGTACCCAGCAAGTATCAAGACTAACCTGAGTGGAGTAGTGACGAGGAACGGTCAAGACACCTACTGGACTAAATAACCTGAACAAGTATAAGTATAGGAACAACAGAGTACGATATCTATATAAAGACTACACGAAGTGGAAATAATACGGTAATTGAAATAAGGAAGGAAACGAAAACTATCAGCGGAACACCATAATAATGACATAGAAGAATGAACGAAAACACTGCCTAAATCCGATAAATCACAGATAAAGAAAGGAAGGTTAACAACTCAACAAAACGATAGCTTTCACCCAGGTTTTAGTTAATAAACTCCACGAGGTACCGAACCTCATACTATTCACAACTCACAGGTTCCAATACCTGAACCCTAACACTTGGCATCATGTGCCCTCATTACACTTCATAACCGCACTGACGACTCACGTGCTAAATAGAGCCATTCTCACATAGAAGGCAAGTAAACAAGGGTTTGCATCTATACTCAACAATATCGAGAAAACCTCTTAAACGATAAGAGAACTTAACTATGTATATGCTTGTGCAAGTGTCCTAACATAGTTCATGCCGGCTAGTAAGTACCGGAAAAGAAATGGACATCACGTAGAATGTTTTCACACAACTTTCCACAAGATAAAGCTCACACAAGTAAGTGTACCACTACCCAAACATCAACAACAAGAATGCCTCCAGGCCATCATAAGTCATCACAAATCAATCCCTGACATAGCCCACCTTGTCTCACTATGTGTGCAATAGTAAAATAAATGACTGCCTTGTATCGCCACACGTGCATAATAATATTCCTATCTTGTCTCACCACATGCGCAAACCATATATATATATATATCCCGCCTTGTCACGCCGCATGTGCAAATATCAATAGTAATAATAGCA
>AWOL01S0026378.1:5964-19735 GCA_000715115.1 Nicotiana otophora | reverse complement strand
TGAGATATCCAGTCATTGCATGGAAGCATTTCGATACATCTAATCCAGGCTTTGCTAGAGATCCTCATAATGTTAAGCTTATATTAACATATGACGAGATAATCCTTTTGGAAATTTAAGTGTTTCATAGCACTTGACCAGTGATTATTACTGTGTATAACCTATCCCCTTGCATGTGCATGAAACAACTATATTGCTTCTTATCTTTGTTGATACCTGGCCCTAAAGCTCCTGATAATGACATCGATGTATACTTAGAACCTCTTGTGGATGAGTTGCAAGAATTATGTATAATGGAGTCAATACATATGATGCTTCGATAAAGGAGAACTTATGTATGCGGGCAACACTCTTATTGTGATGACCCAAAAGGTCATCTTATGTTTTAGAACTTGAATCTGTGTATTTAAGCCTTAAAGATCTAATTTTTACCCTTCTCGATTTATGTGCATATTTCGGGCAGGTTTCCGGAAAGCCTTTATGTTGAAAACTAATGAAAATAAGAATTTGTTGCCATAAAAGTTAATTTTTGTTGACTTCGGTCAACAGTTTTGGTAAACGGGTCTGGATCCGTACTTTGACGGTCTCGATAGGTTCGTATCGAATTATGGGATCTGGGCGTATGCCCGAAATCGAATTCGGAGGTCCCTAGCTCAAGATATGAATTTTTGATGAAAATTAAAAGTATGAAAATTAATTATTTTTAAGAATTGATTGATGTTTGGTATTGTTAGTATCGGGTCCGTATTTTAGTTTTGGAGCCCGGTACAGTTTCATCATGATATTTAAGACTAGTCTGTGAAATTTGGTGAGAAACGGAGTTGATTTGACGTGATTCGGACGTCTAGTTGAGAAGTTATGGATTTTAAAGTGTTCTTGAGAATCTCATTTGAATTGGTGCTAAATTTAGAGTTCTAGGTGTTCTTTTGGCGATTTGATCGCGTGAGCAAGTTCGTATGATGTTTTTAGATTTGTGTGCATGTTTGGTTTGGAGCCCCGAAGGTTCGGGTGAGTTTCGGATAGGTCACGGGATGTTTTGGACTTTGGAAATCTAGTTTTTTTTCTGCAGAATCTGTGTTCTGGCATGTCCTTCTTCGTGTTCGCGAAGGTACTCTCGCGAACGCGAAGAGTAAACTGGGCAGCTGAGGATTTCTTCATAGCGAACGTGAAGGCTTGGTCACGAACGCGAAGCGATGGGGGCGTTACCCTTCGCCAACGCGACAAGCCCATCGCGAACGCGTAGCGTTAGGCACCGGGGAAGGGGAGTCAGCCTTTTCTTCATCGCGAACGCGAGCAATGTCTCGCGAATGCGAAGACCAGGGAAGGGTAGCCTATGCGAATGCGAGCACTGCCTCGCGAACGCGAAGGCTTGGCAGGCCATACACTTCGCGAATGCGACAGTGCTCTCGTGAACGCGATGAACACTGTCGCCCAGCACTTAACAGAACCCAAAAACGAGATTTTAGTCAAAAACTCATTTTTCTCAAAAACCAAACGGTGAGAGGCGATTTGTCAAGAATTATTTCTTTCCCAAATTGTTGGTAAGTGATTCTAAACCATTTTCTTAAATTTTCAACCAAAACTCTAGAGTTTTCATGGTAGAATTAGGGGTTAGGGTAGAAAATAGGGATATCGGGAATTTGGAGATTTAGACCTCAATTTGAGGTCGGATTCCAAAACTAATTACATATTCGGGCTCGAGGGTGAATGGGTAAAAAGATTTTGGTCTGAACCTCGGGTTTTGACCAAGCGGGCCCGGGGTCAATTTTTTGACTTTTGGAGGAAAAATTGGAAAATTTAATTTATGCAATATAATTGATTCCTTTAGCAATATTTGATATTATTGAGCCATTTTTTAAATAGATACGAGTGGTTTTGAGGTGAATTCCAAAGGAAAAGTTGTGATTGAGAATTAAGTGGCATTCGGAGCGAGGTAAGTGTTATCAACCCTGACTTGAGGGAATTAGGAACCTTAGATTAATTGCTAAGTGAACTTCATGTGAGCGGTGTATATGTGAGGTGACGAGTACCTATGCGCCGCCAATTTACCTGTTTTTCCATGTTTCTCTGTTTTCTGATATTGTTTCATTCCTATGCCAAATTACTACGTGTTATACTAGTGTTGTTCAAATTATCGTTCTTATCATGTTTACGGGATTTTCTGGTGATAATTGAGTTTTTAATTCAAGTTGAGATAGATATTATAGAACCAAATGTTGAAGTAAGGTTTGTACTTGTTATTATCTCCATGTTGTTATTTATGTACTGCATTATGGTAAGAGAGAGTGTTAATGCACGAAGGGTGATGTCGTGCCATATTGTGAGTGTTAATGCACGAAGGGTGATGCCGTGCCATATTGTGAGGGTTAATGCACGAAAGGTAATGCCATGCCATATTGTGAGTATTAATGCACGAAGGGTGATGTCGTGCCATGATATGAGAGTAAAATCACGAAGGGTGATACCGTGCCGTTTCTATTAATTCTATGGTGAGATTGAGAGTAAAAGCACGAAGGGTGATGTCGTGCATTTTTCTTTACTGTATTCACTATTTCTGTTGATTCATGGTATATGGACTGCTCCGTTGATCATTTTTCTGTAGTTCTTTACCTTGTATTTCCCTCAGTATGTTTCCCCTCCCGACATTTCTTATTTTGTTCCTTATTCATGTTATTTGTGTATACACTGTTAAATTGTACAGGTTGATTGTAGGTTCTTTGCCTTAGTCTCGTCACTATTTTGTCGAGGTTAGGCTCGACACTTACCAGTACATGGGGTTGGTTGTACTGATGATACACTCTGCACTTTCTGCGCAGATTTTGATACCGGCTCAGGTTGATCGAGATTTGTTACTGGTCCGTTGTCCGGAGAGTCAAGGTAGATCTGTTGGCGTTCACAGACCTTGAAGTCCCCGTCTATCTTTTTATGTCCTGATGTTTTCTTTCATTCAGACATTTGTATTTCTTTCATACTATTNCTTTCCTATTTTACTGTTCATTTCGTTCGAAGCAGTTGTATTTATTTCAGACTCTATTTGTAGAACTTCTAGTAGCTCGTGCACTTGTGACACCGGATTCAGGGTTGTATTAGATATTTCAGTTGTTATGGTTTTTCGCACTTTACTTCAGAATTTATTTTAGTTATTTCGGTTTTTTTATTATTAGTTAATTTGAACTATTAAAAATGGATAAACTATTCTAACGTTCGCTTGCCTAACAAGTAAAATATTAGGCGTCACCACGATCAGGGGGATGAGATTTTTGGGTCGTGACATGATATTCTTCCAATTTATTACGGTGTGTAAAATTAAAGGATCATAACATTTATAGACTGAAGAATCATGATTCTCAAATTCTTTTGGAACAACTGCTTCCTTTTGCAATTCGCGGGGTCCTATCGAACCATGTCTCTAATGCTATCACCGAGCTAAGTATTTTCTTCAGAGAGTTATGTTTAAAAAAATATAAGAATTGATGATGTGTTGGATAAATTTGCAACTCAAATTCCAATAACATTGAGAAAAATAGAAAAAATCTTTCTACCAACATTTTTTGATATTATGGTGCACGTGGTCATTTGTCTTTCAATAAAGGCTAAGCTTGTTGGACCTGTACAATACTGATGGATGTACCCAATAGAGCAATATATTTTTGTTTTTTGTAATTTCGATTTAATTTTATGTGGCTCTTTAATTTATCATGCTAATCATTTAACCGAATATTATATCATGTAGATACTTGAGCAAATTGAAATGTTATGTTGGCAATGGAAGTCGACCTGAAAGATCTATTACATAAGGGTATATTGTTGAAGAAAGTCTAATATTTTGTTCAAGATAATTATATGGAAGTGGAAAAGGATATAGTCGAATGGACAAAAATGATCAAGGTGATCATGTTGAGTCATACTGTGGATTATCAATGTTTCAACAAAAAGGTTGCCCTTTATTAAGAGATACATCCAGAAATCTTGAAGAGTTTGAGCGAAAACAAGTTCATCTTTATGTTTTGAGAAATTGTGAAGTAGTTTAATCATTTTTACGGTATGTTTCCTTATGGTATTGTACATCGCTAATTTAATTTTGTTAGCTTTTTCTCGATTATTATTTTTATTTTTAAGCAGTGAGTGTGGGCAGAATAGTTGGAACATGGACTTCGATAATTGATTTTTTCATCGAGTAAGTTTTCATTGTATTTTCAATTCTAATTTTCATACTTATTTAGTATCACTAGATTAATTATTTATTTTTGTACAGATTGTACAAATGCACAAGGAAGAAAATTTACATGGAAATTGCGGGTTATATTTTTTAGCTAGAGGTCCTTTTGATGGAATTCAAAGATTCAAGGGGTATGAAATAAATGGTTTTAAGTTTCATACTAAACAACTCGAAGGAAAAAAGGTCAAGCAAAATAGTGGTGTTTTAGAAAGAGGAGTAACGAATGGTCAAAACATAAATTATAATGGTGTTCTAACCGAAATACTAGAACTTCAATACTTCAAAGGTAAATGGATTATTTTATTTAAATGTGATTGGTGGGATGTTGATCACATTGAAAAAGGAGTAAAAATAGATAAACATTACTTTGTTAGTGTCAATACTAACCAAAAGCTAGCAACAAATCAATCATTTGTGCTTGCATCTCAAGGTGAACAAGTTTTATGTCATAATATCCATCCCAATTGGTCAATTGTCTTGAATGGCTTCATCATCCCAATTGATAGTACTGTCAGTGTAGAAATATTTCAACAAGATGCTCAAGATTTCTCGTGTACATTCGAGGAAGATGAAGACTTTATGTACTGGTGAAGAAATGATCTTGTTGTTATCAGCACTTATACAACCTCAACTGATAATATTATTGAAGACATGGAATCAATTTCTGAAACTAATGATGAAGATTTGTTAGTCTAAATATATAAAAGCCTTATATGCATATTTATTTTATACTCAGTAAAGTTTAAAACTTTTACTTATTTACTTGAGAGATGATGTTTGATTCTTTATTAGTTTACTAAATCTATGTATTACTTTAATATATTGAATTATTTTGATTGAATATGAATTAATATTTAATAGTGTTGAGTTGATAATTGTAGTTGGATTGAGTTCAAATATTCTTTTCTACAGGATGTATGTTGATGTATTATCTAGTTACAAGGGAAACTTATCGATTTTTTTTGTTAGATCAATAGATTAAATTTTAAATATAACCCAGTTGTTTATCGAAACAAATTTTGTATTGATTTGATAAATGTAGAAATCTTCTGAAAAGCAGGTATATATGAATATTGCTATAATTATTCATCTAACTATGAAACTTTAGTTATGTTTATAGTATTTTACGGTTACTTTAAGTGCATGATCAAAAAATATTATACTTTGCTACGACAATTTATTTTGTTTCTACATTTGTAGCTATATTATTTTGTCATGACAAATAAATTTAGTTATTATGTCCCAACAGTTGCTATGATTTTTGAAAATTGAAGCAAGACCATTTTTTTAGCTATAAAATTATGTTCAATCACATGTATCATGGGTAAAAGATTACAATTGCTATAGTGATTTCAAATGCATAGCAAAAACTTCAAATTAGCTACACTACTTATTGTAGCTATATAAATTCGTAGCTATATCGTTTTGTCATGATAATTTGTTGTTGCTATAGAGCTAACTATAGCCACAAATTTTATGAATTGAAGCAAAGATGTTCATTTAGCTATAAAATTGACATAATTTATTGTGGCAAAAATATTTTTTTGCTATAACAACTTCAAAGACGTGGCAAAAGCTAATAATTAGCTACAGGTATTTTAGTGTAGCAATAAATTTGTAGTTATTTTGGCAGTTATTGCCACGATACCGAGAAACTATAGTAAAAATGAGAAATTAACTGTCAGTTTAATTTGTGTAGCTAAACAATTTTATGAAATTATGAATAGCCACCAAAATTTGATTTATGTGGCTAATGTTAGGTAATAGCCATATTTTATAAACTCGTAGCTGAGAATCCCTAGTTATAGATACATAATGTTGTATTGCTACTTAAAGACAGGTTGTAAATTAGATAGGCAAAATATGGGGGAGAAGAGGCCTATAAATTCATGGCTCTTCATGAGGCAAAAATTGCACTGTAATAATACATAATTCTCTTATCTTTCAGCTCCGTCTTAGTAATATTGTTATCATGGCTCGCAGTTATGCTTTCTATTTCACTTATGGTGATGTCTGGTAAATGACCTTTTTCTACCCCCACTCCCTTTTTATTTGATATGTCTCTGTGTTGATTTACATATGTCAATATAATGTGTAATCTTTTTCACGTTCGACCACAATGGTATAACAAACTGATTTTGACACTTGATTATATTTAATGCATTATAATTTATTTGGCTCAATCTCCAAAAGTAAAAATACTTGTTGTACACTACTAGAAATTAAGCCTATGGCAACCCTTTCAAAACTGTAGCTATAGCTACTATAACCGTCCCTATGGGGCTAATGGGACGGTTTGGGACGCGTTCCAAAATCCAGCATTACAATAGGTCAATTGGAACGGTTAATTACAACGAATTCAAAACCGTCGCCGTATATAGCTACTGTAACGGTTATGAAACTGCTACCATTGATCAATCTAACGGAACGATTTTCTGTTTGCTGGAACCGTTATGTTATAATTATACTAATGATTTATTAAGTCTATTGCAATATGTTTTCATGATATATTTCAAGGTTTTGTTATATATTGAAACAATTATCTGTACCCTATTGCAACATATTCCAACGGTTATTAGAGGATTGCTATTGTTGTTTGCTAGGTCTATTGGAACGGTTATATTGTCTATTGCAACAATTCGCTATTGTAATTTCTAATATTTATGGAAGCAAAATGACGAATACTTTTCTATGCAATGAAATTTTATACACCATAACTTATATAAACCACGAAATAAGATTAAAATTACCAACTCACATTATACATATACAAAAACCAAATATGAATATATTGTTTGATCAACAATTCAAAAGTCAAAATAGATAGATGAGTTTTAATTTGCATACAAAAAGTTCTGAACTAAAATATCCTTGAACATGATGATAGAAAGTCTATCAACGTTCAATAACACTCAAGTAAGGTCTTCATCACTACTTTCATCCGCAATCGATGCACCTACAAAATTCAATCAGAAATAATTAAACAAAAAACATTTTAAGATAATTGAATCACAAAGTAATTGAATGACCAATTTGATAACTCAAAAATTTTCTAACTCTGTAAATTTTTAAAATTTTCGGCAAAATTTCCTCAATAAATACGACTATCCCATATATTTTAACCTGCTCAAAACAACATTATCTTATACACAAGAATAATTTTCAACTCTCCAGTTTGTTACAATGATATTTAACTTCTTTAACAACATACAACAAACCAGAATCAGCAACAGACAAACCATATCAAATAACTCTCTAGTCTGTTGTTTTTTAATCAACAATCTGGCTTAACATCTTCGAACACTATTACATCATAAAACAGCATCACAACTAAACTGGACGATAGAAAGAAACATCAAACAACAACTGAACGAGTTTTTTCAGCTAAATTTCGAAAAGGAAAATGAAGATGTGGTAATAACTTTCTGGTAACAGAAAGAAACATCAAACAACAACTGGACGAGTTTTCTCAACAAAACTTCAAAAAAAAATGAAGATGTGATAATAAATTTCTATAAATATAAGGCTACATGAAGCACTTAAGAAGCATTAAGCCCTGGCAAAAATATTCTGGATCAACTCATAATATATCAATGCATATTTAAAAGATTAAATTACTGTTAAAAATAACTGATATTCTTTACAGTAGATGATAATCTACTTTCCTTTTAAGACAAGTAGGAAATTCACATAGAATAGGAAGAAATCAGAAAAGGAAAACAGTAAAGCACCCTTAAGCCTATTAAATAAGATAATATAGTTACACTGGATCAATAGTTCACAAATTAGAAGCAACAATAAAGTTAAACCCTATGCGCTCTGGTATTTGGTCAAAACTAGTGGTTTTCTTGCTTCAATCATGAGTATGGAGCAACTGCAATAATATCTTTTGGTGTTGTACACCTTGTCCAAGTATGATTGTATTTTGTTTAGTTGTTTTAGAAAATTTCAGATTGCAAGGCCTTTGGCTAGTCTTTAAAAAATAGCAGTGGCAAGCAGAGTGTATATCCAATAGCAACAAAGTGAAACATGAAAAGAAAAAAAAACAGTAGCAGTGAAGCAGAGAAAGAAGGGAAAAACAACAACAATGGTCAAGAAGAAGAAGAAGAACTTAAAGAAGTTCAAGAGAAAGAAGAACTTTAATAAGAAGTTCAAGAAGAAGAAGAACAAGTAAAAAGTCACATACTGAGAAGCTGGAACATCTTCAGGGATATGTTGCATTCGAGTTTCATCATTTTTATAGGTGCCAAAGTGATCTTTTTTCAATCTACTCTTGTGCTTTCTCCAGGCAGCTTGAACTGATTCCAAAGTCCATTTTTTTAAGCTTCGGAAATATCATTTTTATCCTACAATTGGTGTCAAATCTGTTAGTGCAGAAAATATGAAAGATTTTCAAACAAAAATTAAAAATTAAGAAGTTTAGACCTTGGTATATTCCCATATATCCTCTTTTGTGTCCATCTTCCTCCAATCCAAAATATCAAGAGGACATAGAGTCGCACTCCTTCCCAATGCGCCGAGAAAGTTTCCAAACTCAATCACAACCGCTTCACTAGGACCGACGGGTTGATTTAAGTTGTTAAGTAAAATCAATTTACGCTCACGTCGTCCATATACATTTTTCATCTTTGTTTTACCTCTTTCTCTTGTTTGATTAGAAGGGTCTTCAACTATACGAACCAAAGAAAACCACCAAATCACTATTGCCGATACATTTTTTATGTGTTATATCTCGCTTTTCGTATGATTAAAGTTTCGTCTTCAGTTAATTGGCGTAGACTCGGAGATGAAATTTTCTTGAGATTATAAGCATTTATGCTATTTATAATATGCAATAGGTACGTGACGTGAAAGATAAAGGGTAAACGAATCAAAGAAATGAGTTTCATTGAAGGTTGTTGATTTGGGATACAATACGGTCCGAGCGATAATACCAGGTATTTATGGACCAGTGTCATACAAGGTATAACATGACCATGATAGTAAGGTGTACAAGGTATGTTAAAAGTGAGCAGTATTTTAAATAAATTTAGATAATTTTTAATTATGTGAGTAATTGGTTAATTATTGGGTAATGGGATATTACCTAATTAATTAGGGATATATGGGATAAGGATTAAATGACATGATAGCAGCCCCACATTCAACTTTAAGTGACTCACAAAAGTGTAAGACATTAAGTACGTTTGGCTTCATTTGGACTTAAAGTAATCAAGTAAGAAATCACATAACCGTCTTCCTAATTCAAACATTTCAAAACAGACGCTAAACTCGATCCAACAAGTTTTCAACAAAATTTCTTGCAACAAAATAATTCCAACGAGAATTATTAGCACCTTAGCAACGAAATATTTTGCGGTTCTAAAGGAGTACGGTGTAACCTTTTTCAAGAATATCATACGGATTTTTTCCTACTCCAGGTATGTTAAGGTTAAGCCCTTCTGTCATTTAGGCATGATCTCGTAATTACATGTATTTGGCAATAAAGGCAAGCTTAGACCACGATATATTGGGCCTTATAGGATCATTCGGAGAGTGGACCAAGTAGCTTATGAGTTGAAATTGCCGTCGGAATTGGAGTCTATCCATCCGGTTCTTTACGTATCTATGTTACGGAAGTGCATTGGCGATCCTACCCGGGTAGTGCCCACGGATGATGTACAGATTACGGAGGACTTGTCATACGAGAAAATTCTGGATAACATCCTAGACAGACAAATCCACAAGCTACGGAATAAGGAGGTAGCCTCCGTGAAGGTTTTATGGAGAAGCAAGAATGTGGAAGAGATGACGTAGGAAGCGGGAGAAGAAATGAAGTCTAAATACCCCCACCTATTTCAAACTAAAGATATGGCTTGAGGTGGGATACCTCAGCACAGCTCTATTCAGGCCAGTAGGTCATCAGGTACGCTCTCATTTTTTACTCTCAAAATTTATAATGGACAGTTATGTGAAGCCAAGTGTTGCTATTTATAGACAGTGGCCGTGTGTGGCATATATAGTATATTTTCTGGCTGCGTATATGTTAGTTTTAGTCTAGTGTACGGAGGAGACACTGGATTGACGTAGACTCGGGAATGAGTTTTCTTGAGATTATAAGCACTTATGCTATTTATAACAAGCAATAAGTACGTACCGTAAAAGATAAAGGGTAAACGAATCAAAAAACTGAGTTTCATTGAAGGCTGTTGATTTGGGATACAATACGGTCCGAGCGGTAATACCCGGTATTTATGGACTAGTGTCATTCAAGGTACTACATGACCATGATAGTAAGGTGTACAAGGTATGTTAAAAGTGAGTAGTATTTTAAGTAAGTTGAGATAATTCTTAATTATCTGGGTAATTGGTTAATTATTGGATAATGAGATATTACCTAATTAATTAGGGATATATGGGATAAGGATTAAATGACATGATGTGGCGGGCCCCCATTCAACTTCAAGTGACTCACAATCTTGATTGAACGGTGTCCATCTAAAGTAATATACATATGACACGTGTAAGACATTTAGTTAGTTTGGCTTCATTTGGACTTAAAGTAATCAAGTAAGAAATCACATAACCTTTTTCCTAATTCAAACATTTCAAAATAGACGCTAAACTCAATCCAATTAGTTTTCAACAAAATTTCTTGCAACAAAACAATTCCAACGAGAATTATTAGCACCTTAGCAACGAAAGTTTTTGCGGTTCTAAAGGAGTACGGTGCAACCTTTTTCAATAATATCATACGGATATTTTCCTACTCCAGGTATGTTAAGGTTAAGCCATTCCTTCATTTTGGCATGATCTCGTAATTACATGTATTTGATAACGAGGCATAAAGAGAAGTTCATACTTTCGAATTTATATACATTATCCTAGTCTCATAAATGATAATATTCTCCTTATCGTGACTTTATATTTAATTGAGTATTGTCTTCTTCCAGTCAGGAGATCAAAGAGCCTATATATACAGTATTACAGTATTTTCATTACCATCGAGCTATAATCGATGGACAAGTCCTTATTGGGCAACCTCTGATCAGATGGTATATACCAGGCCTACTATGGTCGAGCGCCTATGAGCGAGCTCAATTGGCCGAGATACAGAGCCTAGTATGGCCGAGCTCCTATGAGCGAACCTACTACGGCAGAGCAGTTGTATATATATACCGAGCCTTATAAGGCCGAACAACTATTTTACTTATTATTTGAGAGAATTGAGTCAGTATCAGCAGGTGAGCATATCATCAGATTATCTTTGGCTCCAAGTTACTTTCAGCTATTATTATTATCAGTTCAGTTTCAGCTTTCAGTTATATTATTTCCTTGCATACTCGGTACATTATTTCGTATTGACGTCCCTTTCTCTGGGGATGCTGCATTTCATGCATGCAGGTTCAGATAGACAGACGGGTAGACCTCCTTAGTAGGTGTTGCCCGAGTTCAGCTTTATCGGTAAGCTCCACGTCCTTCGGAGTTGCCGGGTCTAGAGTTTTATATACATTCTATATACATATGTATATAGGTTATGGGTAGGTCGAGGCCCTGTTCCTAGCTCGGTATATCCATCCGTAGAGGCTTGTAGACATTTCCTGTTAGTTAGTGTAGTATGTTGGGCTTGTAGGCCTTGTATGTATAATATGTTGGTTTGTCAGGTATAGTAGCTTTGAAGGCCTTGTCGGACCCGCCTTATATTGATGTTTAGCCAATATTAGTTTTCGTTCAGATTCCCTTAGTCGCAAGTTGATATGCAAGGATAGATAAGGCATCGGGTGCCGGTCTCACCCCCCCGGTTCGGGGCGTAACAAAAGTGGTATCAGAGCGGTTCTATCCTAGGGAATCTACAAGCCGTGTCTAGTAGGGTCTTGTTTATAGATGTTTTTTGCACCACATTATATAATCAGGGGACTACAGGGCATTTAGAAGTTGGTTACCCTTCTTTTAAACCTAAATCGTGCTATAGAACTGAGTTATAGGAAATTTGAGTTAAACTTATGCGTTGGCATTTGCATGCACAGATGATGGTGACTAGGAAGACTACGGCTAGCAAGAGAAGAGATACAGCAGTAGGTGAGGCGACTAGTAGGGTACCCCCAGTAGATGGGGCCCATTACTGGCTCCTCCACTACCTGAGAAGATTCCTAGGGAGACCGCACATCCAGTCCCCCCTCCGCTTCCATCCGATCAGGACTTGAGGAGTGCGGTGCATTTGTTGACACAGTTGGTAGCTACCCATCAACAGGCTCGGGCATCCGCTAGTGCAGGATCTTCTGAGGGCTCTGGGAGTTCAAGGGTCCGAGAGTTTATTACTTTGAGTCCCCTAGAGTTCACGGGGACAGATCAGAGGGACGACCCGCAGGATTTCATAGATCAGCTTCACAGGATCTTTCGGGTTATGCATGCCACGGAGAAAGAGGCAGTTGAGCTAACAGCTTTTCGACTCCGAGATATATCCATCCTTTGGTACGAGGGATGGCAAGGTTCAGGGGACGTGATGTACCTCCAACTATTTGGGAGAATTTTTCGGATGCCTTCCTTGACCAGTACATATCGCGGGAGATCTGACAGGCTTGAGTCGATCAGTTTTTAGCCCTCAAGCAGGTCTATATGAGTGTTCAAGAGTATAGTCACTATTTTGACTCATTGGTCAGATATGCACCATCCATAATTGCTACTATGCGGGACAAGATTCACAAGTTTATAGCAGGGTTGGCCCCAGAGTTGACCGAGGCATGTGCCACCGCTGCATTGTAGGATAGTATGGATATCTCTCGGATTCAGGCATTCGCCCAGAATATAGAAAGGGGTAGTCGTCGACAGCATGGTACAGAGAGGACTGAGTCAGGGCAGCGTAAGAGGATGAGGTTTGCCAGGTCTCAGGAGCAGTCTCAGGGCAGTTACAGGCCCCAACACTTCGAACGACCACCTAGGCCTCCGCCACCTCAGCTACAGGGTTACAGGTATAATTGCTATACTCATTCAGGAAAAGGTGAAACCTCCCGCGTCGGGTTTGCAGCAACAGCGAGGTTCAGGGCAGACATGGCGTCGCGGTGTGACATATGTGGTAGAGGACACTTGAGCCAATGTCGAGCCGGTTCTGATGCTTGTTATACATGTGGACGTCTGGGGCATATGATGCGAGATTGACCAAATAGAGATTCTGTGGGTATGACACAACCATCGAATTCAACAACAGGATCATCTATGTTTGTGCATCCTTCAGGGCGTGAGTCTCAGTCTTCGGCAGGTAGAGGTCGAGGTCGAGGTAGAGGTTCCAGTTCAGGTGGTAACCAGAATCGTAGCTATGCTTTAGCGAGTCGACAGGACCAGGAGTCCTCACCAGACGTTGTGACAGGTATGCTGACCATTTTCTCTCACAATGCTTATGCCTTGATAGATCCAGGATCTACTTTATCGTGTATTACCCCACTTGTCGCGGGGAAGTTTGGTATAGTGCCTAAAATACTAAGTGATCCTTTTGCGGTATCTACACCGATTGGAGAATCGATTATTGCTACACGGTTTTACCGAGGTTGTACGGTGTCAGTTTGTGGTCGTCAGACC
>AWOL01S0026377.1:5237-17180 GCA_000715115.1 Nicotiana otophora | reverse complement strand
CTCTTAGAGATTTACAAAACTTTTGCTAGGGTCTCCTCTGTAAACTAAACTAAAATCCAACCTCTATCTGAAGTCTCGACTATTCACAATCTTTTGTACTTGAGTATCTCGTATCTTCTTCACATTTACCTTACTCACTTTTCAATTTCGCATCGTTTCTTCTGTTTCTTTCATAACCTCTCTTCCACATAGGTAGCAATTACGCCTTAAAGCTCTACTGTGATACCTGCACCTCTGATGCATACAAAATCTGGTGAAAGTTTCATACTGACTTCGTACGACTCAGCTCTATGGAACGATCTGAAAATAAAATAAGGGTAACATTTCCTAAATGCCCTATAGCCTCTTAATTATAAATGTGGCGCGTAACACACCCATAAGTGAGACTCTACTTGGCACGACTTTGTATATAACAACATCAAGGTTGTTAAACTTACGGGGTCTTACAATAACATATTCACAAATTCTCTATAATCTCATGAATGGTCTTAATCCCTTCAAGCTCATATGGATTGACGACTCATCCTAATATCAAAGTACGAGATGTAACACCTGGTAGAAGATTATCTATATCTGGTACAATACGCTTATCCTTTCGATATTCCATTATGGATAAATATTACCCCCGGTAGAAGATTATCTATATCTGGTACCCGTAAATATGTTTATCTATTTAGTACTCTATTGGAAATAAGCCTCCTGAAAAAGCTTATTTTTCGGTACTCCGTTATGGATAAATATTACCTCCGGTATAAGATTATCTATATCTGATACAATAAGCTTATCCTTTCAGTACCCCGCTATGAATAGATATTATCCATTTAAATACATCATGAGCCCCTTAAAATTGTCCACACTTTTCACTTAGACACTCCATTTTACATTCGTTTGAATTGAATACTCCAACTACATCCCAAATGTGTCATTTAGACGGCATAGTGCGTGTATTACGCCATTTTTCAGAGCGTGAGAATTCAATTTTACCTTTTATAATTTTTCCTTCGGGTCACCACCTTCCTCTCTCCCTCCACTAGTCCACCACCATCACCTCTCTCCCTCCACTTAATAAACCTCAAATATTTTGTTCTTCTTTGTTTCTTCTCCGCTAAAGATTCGAACCTCAACAATAGCTAACAGGAATTTTGATTATCACGAACTAAGTAATAGCCGAATTTGAGTTATAAGTTAATAACCCAGATGATTCTTTTGACAACAACCAAAGCTCCAAAAATTTTGGGATTCAAACTTCAACATTCATATGCTCAGAGTCAGGTCCGAATATTTTCAAACCAAATAATGAGATTCAAGCAGATCTCTAAACCTAACAAAATTATCCAAAATTTTCAATCCAAACACCATATATGAATATCTAACAAACTATAAATAACCAACACCAATAGATTTTTAAGAATCTCATATTCACAGGAATTCAAAATTTCAGAAACGATCTCTAGCGAATGTCAAAGATTTCAAACAACTACTAAAAGAAGGAACTTTTAACAAAAAGAAAAAAAGAAAAGTTTTGACAGAAATTGCTCCATGACAGAATATTTGGTATATTTGGTGTGTATTGTTTGATTCCATAGGATCTCGATAGCTTGTTGCGGTGGGTGTAATTTCTGACAATCTGGGATTAATCCTCCATGACAGAGAAATTATTAGTTAATTTCTATGTCTTAGGCATGTTCTTAATATTGTAGAGGGTTGGAGGTGGATATTAGGATGAAAAAGAGTGGTGGATATAAGAAGAAGAAGACGGGAGGAGGGAAGGCGAGTCGTTGGGGTCCTGGGAAGATGACAAAGGGGTGGGATGGGTTCTTGTTTCTCGTTATTTTTTTTTCTCATTTTTTTAAATTTGTTCAAATTATGTCCACTTAACTCCGTCTTATCCGTCATTTTGGCACGTGAAATACACGTTTCTTTTGTATTTGGTTGCATATCAATTTTGTGTCTAAATGACATATTTGGGATGTGGTTGGAGTGTTCAATTGAAACGGACTTAAGATGGAGTGTCTAAGTGAAAAGTGTGGACAACTTTAAAGGGCTGGCGATGTATTTAGCCTAAATATTATCCCCGGTGGAAGATTATCTATATGTGATACAATAGCAGCTTACAAACAGCTTGCAGTGGCAGCTTGCACACCAACTTACTTTCTTCTATAAATAGAGGATATTTCAGTTCATTATGTACATGATTTTGAAGTTGAATAATATATCAATTTCTCTCTATATCTTTCTTCGATTTATTTACTTTATTATTTTTATTTTATAACACGTTATCAGTATGAGACTCTGCCATTTTGAGCGCTTACTTCGAATTTAATTTATATTTCAGTATTCAACTCCGATGTAAGGCGACGCTCTTATGTATGTAGTTAGATCTTGTTCATTCCGAGCATCATAAGACAGATTATATCCTTGAGGTGGTGAGTTTTTCTTCTTGACAGTACTGATGTAGATATCACTGACATATGGAGTGATCAAATTTGCGTAAATTAATTTGAGCCTTTTGCTTATATTTTAATATCTTTATCATCGCTTGCTTGGTTATATGTTACGTATATAGTACCTATTTTGGTATTTGTTTTCATCCTATTATCTTAATATAGGATTACAAAGTGGATAACATTGTTAGATCCATTTAAAATCCAACAGAGTTTGCAAGAAATATACAACCACCAGAAGTGGTTATGTTTCGTATATCTCATTATAACTATATTTTGTTAACCACCAGAAGTGGTATATGACTATGACCACCATAAGTGATAACTTAGGCTTTCTATTGTTACAATTGAAGATAAGCTAGAGATATATTCTCTATATTACATGCATGCCTCGATTTGCTCTTGAAGTAGTAAATATTTTAAAAGAAGTGTGATTAATGCACGTTCAGATAATTATGTTCAATTTCCTGAAGGTTGAGAATTTTTGATAAATATTAATTCATTCCCCGAAGTGAATGTGATAATATTAATAAAGCTCGTAAATATGAACGCGTTCTTGATGTAAATATATTAAAATTCACCTCCAGAAGTGGTAATATGATTGAGAGAATATATACTCAATATTTCATATTTTAAATTTGCTCCAGAAGAAGTAATACAATTGAAATTTCCTCATGAAAAAGGAAAATATTATGAAGAGGTTTTTTCTTGTACTTACACAATTGTTTTATACTATTATTTATTTGATTATACTTTTCTCTCATGATACCATAAGTGTCTGAGCAATTTTTGATTATACAAAATGTATTAACAACTCCCGAATAGCTAACTATTTGTCTAGAAGACACATGACACCAGTGTATGATAAATATTAGATTGTGGATAATAAATGAAGGCTCTCGAGGAGCTTATATACAAATATGTCATTCATATAATATGTGTAACGATCCGACCAGTCTTTTGAGTATTATAACCGCATTCCCCCATTTACTACTCGATTTATACGTTACAACTATTTTATGACTTACCGAGTTAGTTGGTTCGGGTCCGGAAGAAATTCGGAGTGAAATAAAATACTTAGTCTCATAATTAAAAATTTAAGTTAGAAAAAGTTGACTGGATGTGGAATTATGTGTAAACGACCTCCGATTTGAATTCTGATGATTCCAATAGCTCCGTATGGTAATTTTGGACTAAGGAGCGCGTCCGAAAAATTATTTGGAGGTCCGTAGAGGAATTAGGCTTGAAATGGCGAAAGTAGAATTTTTAGGAAGTTTGACCGGGGGTTGACTTTTTGATATCGGAGTCGAAATCCGATTCTGAAAATTTGAATAGGTCTGTTATGTCAATTATGACATGTGTGTAAAATCTGAGGTCAATCAGACGTGATTTAGTAGGTTCCGGCGTCATTTATAGAAATTGGAAGTTTTAAAGTTCATTAGGCTTGAATCTATGTGTGATTCGTATTTTTAGTGTAGTGTGATTTGAGGCCTCTAGCAGGTTCGTGTTATGTATTGGGACTGGTTGGTACGATTAGACGGGGTCTCGGGGTCCTCGGGTATGATTCGGGGTTGTTCCGGACCAAGTTTGGGTGTTTTGATGCTGTTGGTTGCTGGTTCTGGTATTGTTCTTCGCATTCGCGAGGAACCTCTCGCGTTCGCGCAGAAGGTTTTTGTTGTTGGGACTTTGTTCTTCGCGTTCGTGAAGAGGATCTCGCGTTCGCGAAGAAGGAATTTTTGTTGTCCGTCGTTTAACTTGGAGGCTTATATCTCGCAATTTATAAGGAATTTTGAGCTAATCCAAAAATCAAAGTTGTAGCTCTTTGTGTCTAGTTTTCATAAAGGTAAACCATTTATAATTTAGAGTTGTGTAAGAGAATTTATGGTGGATACACTATAGGCTGTCTAGGAAGAGTTTGAAAATCTCTGTTGCACGTGGCTGACTTTGGAAGCGTATATCTCGCAATCTATAAGCAATTGGGAGTTGAGCAACAAATGAAAGTTATAGTCCTTGGTGTCTAATTTTAAGAAAGTTAAACCATTCACCATTTGGAGGTTTGTACAAAATATTATGACCATTATACTAGAGGCTGTCTGAGAAGGGTTTGAAAATGGTTGATGGAGAATTTGTTCATCGCGAACGCGAGGGGAGGGTCGCGAACGCGAAGAACAAACCCCTGGGCAGCAGAATAAAGTCCAAATTCGTCTCATTCATCCCTTCTGGACCAAGGAAGCTCGAGTGAGCGAGTTTTCGAGCGTTTTTCAAAACAAATATTGGGGTAAGAATTCCTAACTTGATTTTGGTTAAATTACATGAATATATTGTTGTTTTTATCACTAAATTAGTGAATTGAGTTGAAAATTTTAGAAAATTCTCTTGGTTTAATTTGAAGATTTGGAGGTCGAGTTGATATCGGATTTTGGTAAAATTGGTATGGTTAGACTCGTGGTTGAATGGGCTTCCGGATTTTATAACTTTTGTCGGGTTCCGAGACGTGGGCTCCACGGGCAATTTTTGAGCTAAATTTATGATTTTGATGGAAAATTAATATTTTCTTATGGAATTAATTTCAATAAATTTTATTGACTGAATCAAATTATTTGTGGCTAGATTCGAGGCGTTTGAAGGCCAATTCACGAGGAAAAGACATTGCATAATAAAGAATTACACAGCTTGAGGTAAGTAACAGTTATAAATCTGGTCCTGAGGGTATGAAACCCCGGACTTTGTATCATGTGATTATTTTGGAGGTGACACACATGCTTGGTAACGGGCGTGTAGGCGTGCACCGAGGGGATTGTGACTTGGTCTGTCCCGTGAAAACTGTAAAGTTGAATAACTTGTTGTTAGCTATGTGCTCTCTATGTGTTGTGGAAATTTGACTAGTCATGTTAGAAACCATGTTTAGGCTATATGTTGGTACTGTTGGGACCCAAAGAGGTCGTGTACATGTTGAACTATCTGCTTAATTGTTATTTTGTACTCAGTCACATTTCACTTGATTATTTTATCCCATTCTCTATTGTTCATTTTGATGCATCATATCATTGTTGTTTGGGCTGATTTCATGATTGTTGAGAGCCTAGGAGACTGGAGAGATTTATGACTGAGCGAAGCCGATAGCCTGATTGTGAGATATTATACTATAGCACGTGAGTTGTCCGTGCAGCACGTGAGTTGTCTGTTGCATCACGTGAGTTGTCCGTGCGGATCCAAATATTATACTATAGCACGTGAGTTATCCGCACGGATTGTCGGCTTGCCTAGTATCGAGATAGGCGCCATCGCGACAGGTTAGAATTTTGGATCGTGACAATATGATTATGGTCAAAACATATGTTGTAGTAAACTTGAAGTTTACTAATATAAATGACTATCATATTGAGACTACAAATGACTGGAAGATTGAAAATCTTTATGTTTCTACAATCATAGGGGGTAAAACAATATGTATGTAAGAAGTTACCCGCATTATTCTTCAATTTGTACTATCATGTATCACAGTATACCAAAAGTTTACTAATGCAAAAGCAGTCACAATAAATCAAAAATTTTAGTGAGGCAAAAGTAACTACAGTAAATCAGAAATTTGCTGATACAAAAGTAGCCATAGTAAATCAGAAGTTTACTAATGCAAAAGTTTATGCCATAGTAAATCAGAAGTTTACTAAGAGAAAGCACATGCCATGATAAACTTGAAGTTTTCATTTGTCATTTTTAAATGAGCTATTTGAGAATTCAGATAAGCATATACTGAATAACTAGAAGATTCTTCAAGAATTCTCTTGTGTTGCTTGTTCTCATAATAAATTGATTATACCAGCTACAGTTAGGACTAAGACCCCTGAATTCTATAATATATAAAAGGTGAATATGGGCCCATTCACCTATCATGTGAACCACTCATAGATGCATATATGAGATGGTTACATGTGTGTTTATTGTCAACCTGCACTTTGGTATTTGAAATTGCTTTTCTCAATTAAGAGCATAATTTTCAGATTATGAAATCAAGATAGTTTATCTTTATGATGGTTGTTTATATCCAAGCTAGTTTAGTATTGAATACCTCATATTAATGGCTAAACTATTGCTTATGAGAACAAACCTTCATGTGTTGGTCTAAGATTTTCTAAATTGCACAACAACACTTGTATGCATCAGACCAACAATATATGATAAGTTCTCCCCTCATAATTGGTTTAGGATCAAAAACCAAATATTTTTAACTATCTAATAACTTTTGATGTATGGTATATGATTAATTTCTCTACTAAAATGCACAAAGATAGGTTTCTCAGAGAAGATTGGGGTTATATGTTAGTTTTTCTAACATTTGGGGGATGAAATAAACAGCTAGAAAATATGATATATAAATCGAATTATCATTAATATGATTCTCACTTAGAAGATAATTCAAGTCAAATGGTAGAAGCATTTGTTGATCCAAAATTAAATACTATCATATTTCAGTTGCAAATGCTCCTATTAAAATTAAAGTCCTTGAAGGATAAAGTTTACTGCACACATGAAGTGTAGTAAATGATCGGTTCCAAAGTTAACAATCCTTGAAAAATTATAGGAGCAAATGATCATAATGAGGAGGAAATGAGCTCTAGAAGAGCCCACGACATAACATTTCATGAAACTCCAGAAGAAGTTTAGGTACCTGAAAATAAATAAAGTAATGAGATCTCAACAAGTTATATCATTTAGGAACTGATACAAAATGATCGTCGACGATATATTTGATACAATATAGTTCACAATATTGTAAAAGATTGTGAGGATCGGACCTGTAGCCCAGATACCTGAAGATGCCATGCCATCTAAATGCAAGTCATAACCTATATGACTCATTTGATTAAGTCTATATGAAGATCCCTGAAGGATTTAAAATGCCCGAAGCATATAGTTCAAAGCATCGTGAAATGTATTCAATCAGATTTCAAAGATCTTTGTGAGGTTTAAACAATCTGGGCGCATGTGGTATAATCACCTTAGTGAATATTTGCTAAAAGAGGGTTACACAAATGATGTTATTTGTCCATGTATTTTTATAAAGAAAATAATATCAGAAATTATTATACTTGCAGTTTATGTTGATGACTTAAATCTTGTTGGAACTCCAGAAAAGGCAATTGAATATCTTAAGAAAGAATTTGAGTTGAAAGATCTTGGAAAGATAAAATTTTATCTTGGTCTGCAAATTGAACATTTAGCAGACGAGATCTTTATCCATCAATATGCCTATACAGAAAGGGTCTTAAAACGCTTTTACATGGACAAAGCGCACCCATTGAGTACACCAATGGGTGTTCGATCACTTGAAGTGAATAAGGATCCGTTCCGACCTCCAGAACAGGATGAGGAACTTCTTGGTCCTAAAATACTCCATCTCAGTGCAATTGGTACACTTATGTATCTTGCGAATGCTAACAAAGGTTGTGCAGATCGTATTGGTTATGCAGATGCAGGTTATTTATCTGATCCCCATAAAGCTCGATCTCAAATCGTGTATGTGTTTACATGTGGAGGTACTGTCATATCATGGCACTTCACAAAATAATCTATTGCTGTTACTTCTTCAAATTATGCTGAGATAATAGTTAATCATGAAGCAAGTAGGGAATGCGTATGGTTGAGATCAATGATTCATTTTATTCGAGAAAAATGTATGTTGGAATATGATAAAAACAACCACAATATTATACGGAGACAATACTACATGCATAGCCAAATTAAATGGAGGATTCATAAAAGGAGATAGAACGAAACACATTTTACCAAAGTTATTCTTCACACATGATCTCGAGAATAATGGTAATATCGTTGTGCAGCAAATCCGTTCAAGTGACAATCCAGTAGATTTATTCACTAAATCTTTACCAATTTCAACTTTTGATAATATAGTATACAAGATTGGAATGCAGAGACTCAATATTTGAAAGTTTTCATCAGGGGGAGTAAAATATGCGATGTACTCTTTTTCCCTTACTAAGGTTTTTCCCATAGAGTTTTCCTTATAAGGTTTTTAATGAGGCAGCTAGCAATATGTATTACTAGATATGTGTACTCTTTTTCCTTCACTATGATTTTTTCCCATAGGGTTTTTCCTATTAAGGTTTTAATGAGGCACATTGTCTTTTATTGAACATCCAAGGGAGAGTGCTATAAATATATTATATTATGAATGTTCATTTAGTACTCCGTTGTAAATAAGCTTCCTGAAGAAGCTTATCCATATGTGATTCCGCCGTAAATATGTTTATCTATTTAGTACTCTATTGGAAATAAGCCTCCTAAAGAAGCCTATACTTTTGGTACTCCGTTATGGATAAATATTACCCCCGGTAGAAGATTATCTATATCTGGTACAATAAGCTTATCCTTTCGATACTACGCTATGGATAAATATTACCTACGGTGAAAGATTATCCATATCTGGTACCCGTAAATATATTTATCTATTTAGTACTCTATTGGAAATAAGCCTCCTGAAAAAGCTTATCCTTCAGTACTCCATTATGGATAAATATTACCTCTCGTAGAAAATTATCTATATCTAGTACAATAAGCTTATCCTTTCGGTACTCCGCTATGGATAAATATTACCCTCGTAGAAGATTATCTATATCAGGTACAATAGCAGCTTGCAGTAGCAGCTTACACAGCAGCTTGCAGTAGCAGCTTACACAACAGCTTGCAGTAGCAGCTTACACAACAACTTGCAGTAGAAGCTTACACAACAACTTCCTTTCTTCTATAAATAGAAGAGATTTCAGTTCATTATATACATGAGTTTGAAGTTGAATAATATATCAATCTCTCTCTGTACTTGTCTTCAATTTATTTACTTTACTGTTTTTATTTTATAACAAAGGTTGAATTTTTACTCTTATTTTTACAGCTTCATTGCACGTAAATGTACACAGATTTAAGGTCCGTTTGTCCATAATTGTTTTTCCTTCTTTCCAAAAATATATTTGACTATGAAATTTAATAAGTTTTTTGAGATTCTTCGAAAATAATTTTTTTCAAAAATCAAAATGTGGTTTTGACCACTTTTTCAATTTATTTGAAATTTTATTTTCCCCTCACAAAATTATAATATTTTTTCAAGTGAAATATATATTTTAAATTTTAAATACTATTTTTTAACTTAACTTCAAATACTATTTTTTTTAAAAACTTAGTAGTAATTTTTATGTTTAAACGCCTATTATCCCACTTGTAGAATTTTATTGGGTCGTTGTTGTAGGATGAAACGCCTACTAAATTTCACCAAGTACCTCCAAAAAGTAAAAAAAAAAAAGGATTCTTTTTACGGAAAAGGGTCTAATATATCCTTCTACTATTAGAAATTGTTTAGAATTATCCCTCGTTATACTATTGGATCAAAAGAACCCCTACCATCTTACTATCCAAACACATATACCCCTAACTTAACGGACTGTACACGTGGCATCCATCCAAGACTTTTGGTCCATCCAATCTTAAATTAGACCCGACCCGCCCCACTACCCACATCTCTCATCCACAAATTGGCACATCGGACGAGCAATGATGGCACAGAGGAACATGGTGGCGACGATGTAGAATACCATATGTGCATAAAACACCTTCAAAAATACAAAGAACTAAAGAGAGCTAGAGGGTTGGGTTGAAGGTACTGGATGTTCAATGATAATGGAGCGCATCAAAAGAATTAATCAACAAGAGACGGGCACTACAACTTAAGTATTTCTCATATTTGTGGCAAACGACATAGTCAAATGAGTTGAATTTTAAGGGATGAGGGTATTTTGCATAGACGAAGGCTTTGGATGGTTTAGATTTGGCATTGGATCTGCAATGTTTGATGGCGATTTTCAGCGTGACTGGGTAGCTGTATGTTAGAGATTCATGACAAATAGCACAGTAAAATGAGTTGGGCTTTTATAGGTGAAGGTGTTATAAGGTGATGCACCTTATTTCTGACAGTTCAAAATTGCTACAAAAACGTCGGATCTGCCATTTTTTCCAGTAGCATCTCCGACCAAAGTGTTCTGCTATATTTTAAGGCCTTCCCGTAGTCCAAATGAGTTAAATATTCAAGGAGAAGAATGTGATTTGAAGAGTTTGAAATGAAAATAGTGAGATTTGTTATTTGCTCGGATGATGCATGTAGTGGGAAAATTGAAGGTGGTGGGACGACGGTGATTGTCGATGATGATTAATTGGAGCACACCAATCCTTTTCTTTTTCTTATTTCTTTTTCTATTTTCCTTTTATTTTCATACTTTTTTCTTATTTTAATAATTATTTTCTTATTTTGTGTTTTATTTCATGGGGCGGGTAACGGGTAGTGGGGCGGGTCGGGTCTAATCTAAGATCAGATGGACCAAAAGTCTTGGATGGATGCCACGTGTCCAGTCCGTCAAGTCAGGGGTATATGTGTTTGGATAGTAAGACGGTAGGGGTTCTTTTAATCTAATAGTATAACGAGGGATAATTCTAAACAATTTCTAATAGTAGAGGGATATATCAGACCATTTTCCGTATAAACTAATACATAAATTTTTTCGTAACTTAATGCAATACTATTTATGAGAAAATAAAAGGTAGTAACCGCACATTATATTAATTAATAGAATGNACTACCCACATCTCTCATCCACAAATTGGCACATCGGACGAGCAATGATGGCACAGAGGAACATGGTGGCGATGATGTAGAACACCATATGTGCATAAAACACCTTAAAAAATACAAAGAATTAAAGAGAGCCAAAGGGTTGGGTTGAAGGTACTGGATGTTCAATGATAATGGAGCGCATCAAAAGAATTAATCAACAAGAGACGGGCACTACAACTTAAGTATTTCTCAGATTTGTGGCAAACGACATAGTCAAATGAGTTGAATTTTAAGGGATGAGGGTATTTTGCATAGACGAAGGCTTTGGATGGTTTAGATTTGGCATTGGATCTGCAATGTTTGATGGCGATTTTCAGCGTGACTGGGTAGCTGTATGTTAGAGATTCATGACAAATAGCACAGTAAAATGAGTTGGGCTTTTATAGGTGAAGGTGTTATAAGGTGATGCACCTTATTTCTGACAGTTCAAAATTGCTACAAAAACGTCGGATCTGCCATTTTTTCCAGTAGCATCTCCGACCAAAGTGTTCTGCTATATTTTAAGGCCTTCCCGTAGTCCAAATGAGTTAAATATTCAAGGAGAAGAATGTGATTTGAAGAGTTTGAAATGAAAATAGTGAGATTTGTTATTTGCTCGGATGATGCATGTAGTGGGAAAATTGAAGGTGGTGGGACGACGGTGATTGTCGATGATGATTAATTGGAGCACACCAATCCTTTTCTTTTTCTTATTTCTTTTTCTATTTTCCTTTTATTTTCATACTTTTTTCTTATTTTAATAATTATTTTCTTATTTTGTGTTTTATTTCATGGGGCGGGTAACGGGTAGTGGGGCGGGTCGGGTCTAATCTAAGATCAGAT
>AWOL01S0026374.1:1936-34279 GCA_000715115.1 Nicotiana otophora | reverse complement strand
CCCCCCCCCCCAAAATAGGTTTCGGTTGGCTTTTATATGCGTTAGAGGCATCTTAGGGTCGAAATAATCGAGTCCCAATCGAAATAGGACATATTCACGTGTTGAGCGTCCAGGGCAGCGTGAGGCACTGGCCATGGCGCTCAGCGTGGGGTGCTATTTGTTTTGAGCGGCACAGGTAGCGCCCCACGCTTCCTGTGGCCCTCAAATGTGCACTTTTGCCTTTTCTTCCCATTTTCGCTCCAATTCGCACGCTTTCGTCCCAAATCACATCCGAATGATTTCTACACATAGAAATACCCCAAATTGGCACAAATCATTATATTATACATCCGAAATCTACGAGACATGAGAACAATGTGAGGCAATATATGTAAAAATATGCATACTTTAAGCCAAACATCAAGGGCTCCATGGGAGTTCGATAACTTTTAATGAACTAATATCCCCAAAACTAGGCGAAATCTTCACAAGCTTACAACATTCTCACAGTCGTAATTTCTCAAGCACGGGAAAGGATTCCTCTCCAACCTCCCACTTAGCAAGAGTCACTCGCTGCAACGTCAAACATTTGAGATTCTCGAAGATGTCTTCATCCCCTATGTACCATTCTTCACCATCGATGATTACGCTAAGAAGGTTCAACTCTTCAAGGTTGGGCAGTCTTGCTATTGTTGATAGTGAATTGGATGTCATCGGAAACTGACACAACGACAATATTTTCAAACTCGAAGGGAAGTGAAAATTCCACAGTCGATTTTCAAACTCGAAGGGTGCGCTATCACTAGAATTTGAACTTTGGAAAGTTACTACGATGATTTCTAGTTCATTTAGGAAGTCCAATTTCGGGAACCAATAGCCCTCTGTTGAACAATCCCATGATTCCTTGAGAAAAAATCGAAGCTCTTGAAGATTGGGAAACCTTTTGAAAATAGCATGTGTGTCTTTCGAATATGAAAGCTTGAGTAACTCTAATATTCTCAAGTTCTCTCANCCAATATCGCCCTGTTGAACAATCCCATGATTCCTTGAGATCAAATCGAAGCTCTTGAAGATTAGGAAACCTTTTGAAAATATCCTCCGTGTCTTTCGAATAGGAAAGCTCGAGTAGCTCTAATGTTGTCAAGTTCTCTAGCTTTGGGTCCTCTACTGTCAATATTGGTTCATTTGTATCCAAATCAATGAAGGAACCGGCATATACGTTCAGCACTCGTAATTTTGAAAGATTCCAAATAGTCGGTAGTAGTACCATGGGTTGATTACCATTATCCAGAGACAGAGTTTCAAGATTCCAGAGGTTTGATAAAGACGAAGGCAGAGATTTAACTTCTGTCTGAATGTTTAAGAACCTCAAATGAACCAACATGCATATTTATTTCAGCAAAGAATCTTTCACCTTGATAAAGGAGCGATCCAGGATCAACACTTTAAGAAGCCTCAAGTGTCTTAGGTGACATATATCATAAAGACGGTTGTCCACCTCATGTCCATTTATCTTCAAAGAATAGAGGTGCTTACCAGAATGCCTTTTCTTTTTTGAATCGAACAAGACAAAATTGTTGTGCCCAAAGTGCTCCTTATCGAAATCAATTCTCATTTGACGTGGCATCAGATCTGAAGAAGATGATGATGGAGCACTTGAACTTATCTCGTCAAACAACTTTTCCTCTCTTGCTTTTATCAAACAAAAGTCATGCACAAGATCATGAATTTGGCAAGTCCGGTCTTTACCTATCTCCTTGAAAGAAATTATCAAGCTGCTGGAAGTTAGATGATCAGGAAAATGGTCATAACTTAATTCTATAACCCTCATCACTTCCACTTTCTTGTTAAAAATGAAGGACTTCAAATTATTTTGAACTTCAAGCCAAACACTTTGTTTCTTTTCCTTCCTTGCAATGACTCCAACAAACAAATCAACCACCAAAGGAAGCCCTTTACAGTTTTGGACTATCTCTTCTCCAGCATCCACTAGTTCATCAGGGCAACGTTATTTTTCAAAGACCTTTTTCTCTAATAACTCCTAACTTTCTTCCGGTCTTAGCAATCGAAGGTCAAGAGGATCACAATGGTGCTGTGCATGCAAAGCCACTTCCTTTTCTCGAGTCGTCAAAATTATTCTACTTCCTTTCTAAACTTGAGGAAAAGATCTTGTTAAATTATCCCATGTTGCAGTATCCCACAAGTCATCTAAGATAATAAGGTACCTCTTCCCAAGTAGCTCTTTTTGTAGCCCATCAACAACATCAACATTCTCACTGAATTTCGAAGTTGAGCTAGTAACTTGATTAAAAATGTTCTCCAACAACTTCTTCTCATCATATTTTTGATCGGCTGTACACCACACACAAATGTCGAAATGACTAGAAACTGACTTATCATTATACGCTTTGTATGCCAAAGTAGTTTTACCCGAACTCGGCATACCAGTGATCAAAATGACATGTAGCATTTTTGGTCCACTGATGCGATTCCTAATTTTCCAATTTGTCTCCTCTTCAAAACCTATGATTATTTGCTTAGCTGATGATGACTTGCTTCCAAGTGGCTTATTGGGAGAGTTTACAACAACGAGGCTCTTGTTTTTGGGAATCTTCTCAAGTAAGATTACTTCTTTGATAAGCTTGATATTTTCTATGTCAAGGGAAAATGAGAAAATAAGATGTAAGAGACCATTGTCTCTTACAATAATTGAATCAATAACATCTTTTGTCTCATATGCTAGATCTAAAATACGTTCCCAAAGATCTTTATACAACTCTTGTTCAACATTCATGAAGATAGACCTTATCAATTCTAGATCTTCTTTTACCAACGCAATTTCTTTCTTTATCAAAGCAACTGAACAAGCATTGGAATTGAGCAAATCATTTAAATTTATAAGTATATAATGCATGCAGAGGGATCCCTCACTCACGGGGAAGCATAGTTGAGATGAGCCTGGGGCTTTTAAGTAAACATGTTTGAGATCTCCTTTTAGGAGTTCGATATTTTCCATTAAGTCCAAAGTTTCATGGTCTTTTCCACTGGTACTCACTTTATTTCTGGGATTTAGGCGCACTCTAGTTATCTTGTGAGCTTGTGGTTGGGGCCTGCTGTTTGTTCGGAGAGTAAGACTATTGAAGGCCTGGGATATCCTTGGGTTACTTTTGTACCGGGCCGGTATGCTTTAGTGGACTTGTATTCATTTCAGCCTATGTTTTATTATTTTCAAGTCTTTATTATTTCATTCTTGGGCCTGTAATAATTTGTAAGTAAACAATTAGGTTGCTAGTGAAATTGAGAAAATGGGTATATTCTAATGCTTGCATAAAAGGGTAGAAAACATGCCTATAGGATCTATGTGGTCTATTTGCTATTTGCCTTACATGCCTTTAGTTTCATGTATAGAAAGCATGCCTATAGGAGTCACACACACACTTCACTTAACTTGTCAAAATATGTTAGTTCAAGTATTTGCTATACCTGTTTCCCTGCCTGCTACTGTGCACACTTAGACAACATGCCTATAGGATGTAATGGCACATGCCTTACTAATCTAGATACCATGTTTATAGAATTTCGAATAATCAATTGATCAAATTATTTCTATTACTTTAGTACACTGCCCATCTAGACTCCATGACTATAGGATTCTAATCTTTTAGTCGACTATTACCGTTATTTTTATTACACTGCCCCGCCTAGAGAATATGTCTATAGGAATAAAGTGTTATAAAATCAATTTAATTGTCAATTGCTAGAAATCCTGCCTATAGGATGTTATTGCGCGTAAGAACTATTTATTAGGTCAACATTATTAATACTAGACTCTCAAAGTTGTCTCACTGCCTAATCACGCAATTGCAAGGAACCATGCCCATAGGACATTAATGTCTGCCTAAGGTGTACACTTATAAAAAAATCAGCATTAGTAATCTGGTCACTTGCATCGCTTCACTGCTTCATCGCGTAAACAATTAGAAATCATGTATATAGGACTTGCAATGTTTTAACCCACCTATACGCTGCTTATATAACTATAGGACTTAACGATTAACATCATGTACTGCCCAATCTAAAATATCTGTGACTGATCGCGTGCTTTTTGTGCTTATATGTAGAGGCTAACTTGAGCCTTTCAGTGCTATTATGTACAGTCCTACTTGTTTTGAATGTCGCCTACTTTTTATTATTTTTAGCACCCTAAGTAAAGTCTAGAACCACCTAAATATAGGTTAACCATAGGTATGGGACGGGTAGTGCACACATAGGGTATGACCTAGAATTAAATTAGAACGCTTTTAGGTAAACAACTTCAACATAGTAATTGGGTAGTAGGAGCTTATAGTCTATGCCCGCTGAATAATATGAGTAACTCTTACCTAAAGGAAGTTGCGAAGTATTATTTATGTTGCACGGGGCGATCCTTTAGGCTAAATAATTTAGGACCCCCCCTCTCTACCCCCCCACCCCCCCACCCCCTTTTCTTTATATACTTGATATCTACCCATAGTCGTTTAATAAAGACTAATGTAGTTGTATCCTTGTATTCATACTAAGATTTGTACCAATTCTCATATGTTATGATAAGACCTTTTCAACTTCTAATCTCTCTTTATTTATTTGATCACCTAGCCGAATTACATAATCCACATAGTTTAAAATTCTGCTGGGACCCACAGTTATGGACCTCGAAGAGTGCCTAACACCTTCTCTTCGAGGTAATTTGAGCCCTTACCCGATCTTTGATGGCGTTAACTAGTCAAATAGAATTATTCGCAAATAGGTGCTCTAACACACCTTAAAAATCATTAGGTGGTGACTCTTCTCTTTTGATATCCATTTAAAAGAGTTGTCACATGTCAAAACCCGCTTTCGCGAGAAAAAGGGGCTCGAAAAACACTATAACAAACGAGTCGAGATAAGGCTGAAACACACTGTTCATCAGATACATGAACGCTGCTAGGGCGTTTGTCAGCACAAAAGACATCACAAGGAACTCACAATGACCATAACGGCTCCTGAAAGCTGTCTTGAGAATATCCGAGTCCCGAATCTTCAACTGGTGATACCTAGACCTCAAATCAATCTTGGAGAACACCCTCGCTCCCTGAAGCAGGTAAAACAGATCATCAGTATGCGGCAAAGGATACTTGTTCTTGATTGTGACTATGTTCAACTGCCTATAATCATTGCACATTTTCATAGTGCCATCCTTCTTCTTCACAAACAGCACCGGTGCACCCCAAGGTGACACACTAGGCCTAATAAACCCCTTATCAAGGAGTTCTTGAAGCTGCTCCTTTAATTATTTCAACTCAGCCGATGCCATGCGATATGGTGGAATAGAAATGGGCTGAGTGCCCGGGACCAAGTGAATACCAAAGTTAATATCCTTGTAGGACGGCATGCCCGTCAGGTCTCCAGGAAACACGTTCGGAAACTCCCGCACCACCGGAATAGAATCAATAGTGGGAGTATCAGCACCAACATCCCTCACAAAGTCCAAATAAGATAAACAACCTTTCCCACCCATCATTTAGGCCTTCAAACATGAAATCACTCTGTTGGGAACATAGTCTAGAGAACCTCTCCACTCAATCCTCGGCAACCCCGGCATCGCCAACGTCACAGTCTTAGCGTGATAATCTAGAACAGTATGACATGGAGACAACCAGTCCATACCCAAGATCACATCGAAATCAACCATACTAAGCAACAAGAGATCAACTCTAGTCTCCAAACTCCCAATAGTCACTACACACGACCGATAAACATGGTCCACAATAATAGTATGCCCAACAGCGTAGATACATGAACAAATGAAACTAAGGACTCATGAGGCATATCTAGATAATGAACAAAATATGATAAGACATACGAATAAGTGGAACCAAGGTCAAATAAGACAGAGGCATCCCTGTGGCAAACTGAGACAATAACTGTGATCACTGCATCTGAAGAAACAACATCTGGTCTGGCAGGCATAACATAGAATCGGGCCTGACCGCCACCTGATCGGTCTCCCCCTCTTGGGTGACCTCTAACTGACTGGGCCCCGCCCCGCGCTAGCTATACGGGTGGTGAAGTAACTGGTGTTGAAGTCGTAATATGAATCCTCTGCTGAGCCGGACCTCCCGTAAGGTAGGGACAATATCTCCTAATATGACCAAACTCTCCACACTCATAATAACTCCCTGGAGCTGGTGGTGGGGACTAAAGGGAGCCCTGAGCACCAGGATAACTGGTAGAAGGACCTGGCATAGATAAGCCCTGAACCGATGGAGCACAGGATGAACTCTAAGCTGGAAGGGCACTAAGAGATGACTGGCCCTGATGAGAATTGTAAGATCTATGGCCGGATGACGCACCACAGTGAACTGGACGAGCCATCTGAGCATGCATGTAGGGACGACCCCTGCCGTGGTGGAACTGAACCCCAGAAGGAACACCGCTGAAACCACCCGATCCACGAGGCCTCTTGGACTCCCTCTCTCCCCACTCCTAACTGTGGACCATCTCAATCTACCGAGCAATGTCGACTACCTCATCAAAGGTAATATGAGATACCCTTTCTCGAGTCATAAGCAACCGCAACTGATATGTGAGGCCATCGATGAACCTCCTAATCCTCTCCTTATCAGTGGGAACCAACCAAATCGCATGATGAGCTAACTCAAAAAATCTCATATCGTACTGCCTCATAGACATGCCATTCTAACGTAACTGCTCAAACTGTCTGTGCAGCTCCTCTCTGCGAGACTATGGCACGAACTTCTCCAAAATGATAACAGAGAACTCCTTCCATGTAGGTGGTGCTGCACCGACAGGCTTTCACCTCTCATAAGCCTCCCACCAACTGAAAGCAGCCCTTGTGAACTGAAATGTAGTGAACGAGACCCCACTGGTCTCCAAAATATCATATTTTCAAAGAATGCGCTCACATCTGTCCAAGAAGTCCTGGGCATCCTCCGACTCTGCCCCACTAAAAGATGGAGGTCGGAGCCTCCAAAACCTCTCTAGTCTCTTCTGCTCATCATCAGTCATAGCAGGAACCACATGGTCTTGACCAGCTATAACCAGCTGGTCTGGGAGTGCCCCCGGTGTCTGGAGTCCCTGCATCACCTGCTCTGGTGTACGGGTGGTGGGAGTCTGAGTACCTCCCCCGACCTGAAAAGTGGATATTGCGACCGGAATAGAGACTGCTTAAGTAAGACTGGTACACACGGTCAATTGGAACCTGCTCCGGAACTGGGGCAACTAGTGGATCTGCAGGTGCTGCCCTAGCTGCTATACTGATCATTTCCAAGCCTGCACTACTATTTAATAGCAAGAATGGTCGATGTAGTTTTACCCAATAAGGTCGGGATCGAATCTACAGGGAATTAATTCNAGGGAATATGAAAGCACCCGGATCTTCCAATTTCGGATCCATTAAGTGCACAATAGCACTCACTTGATGTGTCATCTTGATAGTTTCACAATTCACCGACCTCTACTTGGTGACCATGTCCTTTATGAACTTTGTATAACCCGATAGTTGTTCCAACGCCTTAACCAATGGTACATTGATAGACAAACTCTTCATTATGTCAATAAACTTTTTGAATTGGTTCTCACTATTTTTCTTTGCATGCTTTTGAGGGTATTGATCGGGTTTAAGCCTGCACTACTATTGAGTAGCGAGGATGGTCGATGCAGTTTAACCCGACAAGGTCGGGATCGAATCCACATGGAGTTAATTGATTTGGAATTAGGTTTATATCTAAGTCTAGATGCGTGTTTTGTTCCTAATTGCACTTCCAAACATGAAGGTGTTGATTCTACTTCTATTTCTATTTTTATTGTATGCTAAGATTAAAGCTAAGTATAATATTTTTAATGATAGCTTTCAAGTGTTTAAAAGAACTAGGGTAGTGACTTCTGCCTAGGTGGATATCTAACGGGTATCAAGAATCTAGGGCGAGTTTGATTTGGTTGGGGTCGTAATACAGCTATCACACCCAACTACTCACTCTATACATCTCGGTAGTTTGGGTGATTTTGCCTAATTTGGCTTTCTCAAGTCCAAATGGGTATTCATGCAATACGAGTGATATTAGCTCAAATCGGGTATTACTATCTCTAGGTTTAACCCTTTTATTGGGGCTATCACCTTTTTGAGTTCACCCCAATTCCTTGTTAGCCTAGTTTTCCTAGACTTAGTCCCTCTTTCTCAATAAGAGCCTAAGTCACAAAGGCATGAATCAGTGTTTGTATCCACTAATTCAACAATTCTAGCATGAACTAGGCTAAATATCACTAACCCATAAAAAATCAAGCCCTAAAATTCAAGACCCATTAAATACCCAAAGCTTTGGTTGGATCAAAACCCTAGCTATGGGTCTAGCTACTCATAATAATAGCAAAAATCAAAGATAAAGAGAAGATATAATCCATAATACTAAATTAAAAGATGAAAATCTAATGTTATAAAGTAAATCTTGTACAAAATTTCCCAAAAAAGAAAACCTAGCCGTCTCACGTACTCAGCAAAAACATAACATAACCTAAAATTGACAAAAAGATCTACTTATACTAAGCTGAAATTTTCGGACAAAAATACCCCTGCGGAAGTTTCGCGGCCACGTAATTCTGACCGCGGCCGCACACTTGCTTTCGCGGCCGCGTAATTCTGATCGTGGTCCGCGTTTCTTCACATCTGGACCTGGGTTGAACCTTGTTTCGCGGACCGCATAATTTTCACCGCGTCCGAGTAAATTTGACGCGGACCGCCCTTCTCATTTTAGCTTGAATTAAGCACTCTCTGAACTTTAGCAACCGCGGTCCACGGAATTCCCATCGCGGCCGTGCTAGTACTTTTGCGGACGCATCTTCTTGTCGCGGTCGGCGTTTATATTTATGCCCAAAAAACCATCTCTCTGATTCTTCATATCGCGAACCTAGAAATAATGGCCGCATCCGCGTTGATACTTTCGCGGCCACACATTTTTGTCGCGGTCCGCGTTCCACACTTCGTGGCCCAGTTTTGGTTTTTGTTCAAGTTTTGACCCCTTTATGAGTTGATTATGGCTCTTTTGGCTCATTTTGAACAATCCCTGCAAACAAGCATATTAAGTTAGTTTCAGGGAATACCTTCATGCATTTTTGGCCCAAAACAGAAGTAAAAGAGAGCAACTAATAGGCTAAAATCCCTACTTATCAACTCCTCTAAACTTAAAGCTTTTGTTTGTCCTCAAGCAAATAAGGTAATTCCCACCTCCACAAGAAAAAGAAAAGGATATTTCAGCTGGCCTAAGGTGACTTCATCAAGCATCAATTGGGACTAACAATTACCCTCAACACAAATGAATTATCAACAACGTCATGTTATGACCTTTTGAGTTCCATAGTTCTAATGTGACACTAGAGTATCAAGAGTTGACTCAATTCATCAAGGAAGCTCGCTCTCTCATGTAGGTCATTGTGGATCTCAAACTCCTCCTCCTCTACTCTCCATGAGCAAATCTCGCTTTTTAGAATGTAACACTCAAAACAAGGATTGTGAAGGAGTGCTCATCACTCTCAAAAGAATGCCACAAGTCCGGCTCTAAGTACCATAAGCTTACCCCTTATGTAAATCACCACTAATGTAAGCTCACTCACTTGAAATCATATAGGGCTTTAGCAGGGATGTAATGAAGGCTTTTGGATCAAGGTAGGATATAACGAACTATGATGGTTTCATCTTTCCTTAAGCACTCCATTTTCTCATTTCGGCTCATACTTTCTTGACTCTTTGAGTCATTTTTCTTCTTCCTTAGGGGAACTAGAGAGACAAACCATCACTCTTTCTTACTCATGACAATCATTTTTCTCCTTTTATCATCATTCCTTGACTTTCATTATTATGTACTTTGAATCCCTTCAACCTTCTCTTTCTTTTTGACGTATTTCTTTTTGGCTTTTCTTCCTTTTCTTTGCCTTTCCTTTTCAACAATTCTTCTTTTTTTTCCTTCTTTGAACCTTTTATCACTTTCAAATTACTCGTATCTCCCCTAAACTTATGATTTTGCCAATTGTTCATCATGAATGCTAAAGAAAGATTGGGTGCCAAGAGAGGGTCATTATAAAATGGATAGAGGCTTGTAATGTGGCTATTGAATGAAAAAGACTTAGGATCAAAGGAGTTGATTAGAGATATCATATTGGTAGGCTACAGAAGCTTTCAAAGTTCAACACATCATACCAACATTCGGGATTTCATACCCTCAGGACCAGATTTAAAACTGTTACTTACCTCAAACCGCGCAAAATCCTACTCCGCAATGTCCTTGCCCCTTGAATCAATCCCCAAACGCCCCGAATCTAGCCACAAGCAGTACAATGTAATTAATATAAGCTAAAACAATCAATTCCATAAGAAAAACACAAAATTATAAGCCAAAATCCGAAATAGGCTCAAACTCGGCCCCCGGGCCCACGTCTCGAAATACGATAAAAGTCATAAAACCTGAAAGCCCATTTACTCATGAGTCTAACCAAACTAAATTTATCAATATCCGACATCATTTGGTCCTCCAAATCCCCAAAATCCACTCTCCAATTCTCAAGCCCTAAACCCTCAAATTGCACTTCAAAATCTCGCTAGTTAGGTGGGGAAATCAGTGGCGAATCAAGATTTATGATCAAAAATGATTAAAAGAAGCTTACCTTAATAATCCCCTCCAAAATCGCCTAAGTCCGAGTCTCAAATGGTGAAATAAGACTCAAATCGTGAACCCTTGCTTTTAAACCTTTTACCCAAACTTTTCGCATCTACGGACCCACTGTCGCATCTGCGACGCCGCACCTGCTGAAAATCCATCTCATGTGTGGATTCCACTAAAGATCCCAGATTCCGCTCCTGCGGCTTCAAGACCGCATCTGCGCCTATCGCAGGTGCGGAAACCCATCGCATCTGCGTCTAAGACTCGCAACTGCACACAGCTGCCCGCTTTTGCAACTACTGCAGGTGCGGGAAAATCTTCGCACCTGCGGCTTCTGCTCAATTCCTCCTTGCACGCTTCTATGGCCCCATCTCTGCTTCTGCGAGCTCGCACCTGCAGTTCCCACTCTGCAGGTGCGATTACACCAGCAACAGCAGCACTTCAGCTGCCCCTTTCAAATCCAAACCTAGTCTGAAACCTCCCGAATTCCACTTGAAGCCCCCGGGACCTCAACCAAACATGCCAACAAGTCATATAACCCAATAAAAACTTAGTCGAACCTTTGAATCACTCAAAATAACATCAAAACACCGTTCACACCCGAATTCAAGCCTAAAGAACTTCTAAACTTTTGATTTCCGCAAACGACACCGAAACCTACCAAACCACGTCCGATTGACCTCAAACATAGCACACAAGTCATATTCAACATTACGGACCTATTCCAACTTTCAGAATCAGAATCCAACCCCGATATCAAAAAGTCAACCCTCCGGTCAAACTTTCTCAAAACATTTGACTTTCGCCATTTCAAGCCTAAATTAACTACAGACCTCAAATTCACAGTCGGGACACACTACCAAGTGCAAAATCACCCAACGAAGCTAACAAAACCGACAGAACTCCATTCCGGAGTCTTCTTCACACATTTCTAACTACGGTCAAAATTCTAAGACTTAAATTTTTGTTTTAGGGACTAAGTATCCCAAAACACTCCAAAACAAAAAACAAGACCTCCCGGCAAGTCACATATGCAGAAACAAATACGAGAAAAATAGTAAATAGGGGATCGGGGCTAATACACTCAAAACAACTAGCCGCATCATTACATCCTGACTGTGGACCATCTCTATCTGCCAAGCAATGTTGACAACCTCATCAAAACTAGCACCAGATACCCTCTCCCTATTCATAAGAAACCGTAACTTATATGTGAGGCCATCGACGGACCTCTGAATACTCTCCTTATCAGTGGGAACTAGCCAAACTGTGTGACGAGCCAACTCAAAAAACCTCATCTCATACTACGTCACAGACATGCCATCGTGATGAAGCTGCTCAAACTACTACATAACTCCTCTCTGCGAGACTGCGGCATGCACTTCTCCAAGAAGAGAACGGAGAATTCCTGCCATGTAAGTGGTACTGCACCAACTGGCCTGCGCCTCTCATAAGCCTCCCACCATCTGAAGGCAGCCCTAGAAAACTGAAAAGTTATGAACGAGACCCCACTGGTCTCCAGAATACCCGCTGTCCGTAGCATCTGCTGGCACTTATCCAGAAATTCCTGAGCATCCTCTAACTCATCATCGCTAAATGATGGAGTTCGAAGCCTCTCAAATCTCTCAAGTCTCCTTTGCTCATCATCTGCCATAACGGGGACTGCCTGAGCAGCTGCAGCCGGCTGGACCGGTAGTGCCCCCAGTATCTAAAGTCCTTGCAGTACCTGCTCTAGAGCACGGGCAACAGGGGTATGAGTACCTCCCCTGGCCTGAGAAGTGGCTGGTGCGCCCTGATCCGAAACCACCTGAGCAAGGCCAGTGAAAACTGTCAATATCTGAGTCAAAGCCTCCTGTAGGCCTGGAATCTCAATAGGCACAACTGGTGCCTGAGCGGGTCCTGCCGGCTCAACTACATTTGGAATGTTCTCCTGAGCTGGAGCAACTGGTGGTGTAATAGGTGCTGCTCCAACTGCTGTACGAGCGATACCTCGACCTCTACCTCTACTACAACCCCGAATTCTCATGGCCCTAACTGGTGGCCCTGGTGGTTGACCGCCTGATCTGGTAGTACGTTTCCTCACTATCTGTGAGAGTAGAATAATAGAATTTTTAGTTTTCCGGGATCAATAAGTTCGCATGATAGAATACAAGAAAGTGAAATTTTTCTAAGGGTTTGGCAACCTCTCGAAGATAAGTAGAGACGTTTCCATACTGATCCGCAAGACTCTACTAAACCTGCTCATGACTCGTGAGACCTATGTAACCTAGGCTCTGATACCAACTTGTCATGACCCAAAAATCACACTTGTCGTGATGGCGCCTATCCCGATACTAGGCAAGCCGACAACATCAATAACCCATAATTTCTTTTAAATATTGGAAACATAATAATTAATTTAAGGGGAAAACTCTCACCAATACTGAATATAATTTACTCCCAAAACCCGTTGTCACTGAGCACATGAGCTTCTATACATTACAGGTCTGGAAAACACAATCTATAATAGTAACTCGACCCTCAAATCTTTAATTAAAGTCTTTGAAGATTCATACCATTTTCGACCTAATCTTTACCCATTTGAACTCAACAATCTTTCCATAAACCTTATTGATACGTATAAATAATACTCTTACACTCAAGACTTTTACTCTTAATCACCCATCTTTACCCTAAAATCAAAATTGAAGAATTGGGGAAAGAAATGCTTACCTCTTTGAAGCCCTAACAAGATCCTTATGAAATCTTCAAGTCTTGAACAAGAATTGTTGAACAATTGACTAAGTCTTCATCTTATCTCTCTAGAACACTCTCTCTTCTCTCTAAAACTGTCAGATGTTTTGCTCCAAAATGAGCTTCACGGGCTATAAATCGAAGTTCGGTCGGGTAAAAAGTTAGAAAGAATTGAAGCCCCGATGCAGATTTGCGATCGCATAACACGTATGTGGTCCGCAAACTGACCGCATAATTGAAGCTCCAAAATGAGGGAAGCCTGTTTAGGTCTGCGGTGATTATGCAGCCCTCATACCTGTTCTGCGGTCGCATAATGCACCGCATAATAGGTCTGCTGTCACATAATGCACCGCAAATTTCCTCAAATCTTACCTCACATATGCTTCACTTTGCGGCCATTATGCGGTCCGCAGAGTGATTCTGCGACCGCCTAGTGGGCCGCAGAAATGCCCTCTTCTGCTAAAACTTTCCTTTACTCCTCAGTGCATTGTTCAACCCAAAAAGTCCGAGCTTGCCGCGAGAAATTTCTATAACCTTTGTACTAATTGATCTACCTCGGCATCACAAAACCTTAATTTCCTTAGCAAAACGTCTCCAGGGTCGTTACACATAAGTCCACATCCGGTCAACCTTTTCAACTTAAATTCTAAACTTTGGAACTAAGTGTTCCAAATCATTACCCCCGGACCCGAACCAATTAACCCCGGCATGCCAAATAACAACCATATATCACAATTTGAGCAGTAAATGGGGGAACGGGGTTGTAATATTCAAAACGACCGGCTGGGTCGTTACACTGAGTGATTGGGAGGACTGAGTAAAATGATACTATAGAGGATGAATATGGTTTTATTACTGAGTTGCGTCACATTGACATGCACACTTGACATATAGGCATAGAGATGTATTTTTCCTCATGTTGTACGATATTGCGTCATTCATGACTTCACATACTTATTGACATGTGGGCATAGAGATGTATTTTCCTCATGCCATTTAAAAAATGAAACATCCTATCTGTTGTTGAAAAGTTTTTGGGAAAAATCATAGTTTTACAAAACGTACTCATATTTTGGCGATTTCAGTAAAAGATTTGGGTTTTCGCTGATATACTTGAAAAGCAGGCCTATTTTTCTAGAACTGTGAACGAGTTGAGAATTTTATCTCTGAGCTAATTCCTTATTACTTCCATTATGTTGTTATGAACTGTTGTTGGTTATTGGTGTTGGACCCCGACCTGTGTTCCAGCTCGTCACTACTTTCAACTTAAGGTTAGGTTTGTTACTTATTGAGTACATGGGGTCAGTTGTACTCATACTGCAATTCTATACCTTGCGTGCAGATATTGGATGTTGATGTTGCTGTGATCGATGGGAGCTAGATTTGAAGACGTACATGTGTTCCGGTCGTATCTGCCTCTTGTTCATGATAGCCTTATATTTGTAAAACAAATTTGTTTATGTACATTTCGAATAGATGATGTATTTATTTCATACCAACTTTGTAAATTCTAAACTTAGAAACTCATGATTTGGACGACCAGTCCTTGGGGAGTATATTAAAGTCAGTTAAATATTAATTAAATTGCATAGTTGTTAATTGGCTTACCGGACGGGTTGGGTTAGGTGCCATCGCGACTAGGTGATTTTTGGGTCATGATAACTATAAATACTTATATTAAATAATTAAGGATCACACATATAATAAATATCTCTACAAACTATCATCGTCTTCACTCTATGAGTACTTATTTCAAAACTAGTGCTTAGATATACAATATTATTCTAAACGTTTATTTTAAAAAATAAATGACCAAATATACTGTTTATCCTAAAAATTGAGTAACAATTAAACTTATATTGTGGTTTTAAGGAAAAATGATTTAAACCAGTACCAATTGATAAGCAACGAATTAAATAGATAAATTAGATAATAAAATAAATCAAACCGGTCTGCAAACAATGCCTCGACCTCGATTCGAGATAGTCTCGAGGTTAGTTAATAAGAACAGTAGAGGTTGGAATAAACAGCGATGAACGGTAAGTAAAACAAAGAAAGCAGCGTATGTGTATATTCTTATCAATGAATAATGATTGTCCCCCTCACAAGTGAATGGGATCCCTCTTTATATAATAGAGGAATCCTAAATAAGGTACAACTCTAATAACGGAAGTAGATCCCATGATTGGCACTAATAACCTCTTTGATTTGATCTGTTTCGGGATTTCTGTCGTGATCTTTGACCGGTTACTGATATCTCGTCATTCCGTTATTACACCTTACTCGAAGTCAGTCATGCTTGATCTCAATTGTTGCTGGCCTCGATCTCAATGAACACTTCGATCTCCAGGCTTGATGTTCTATCTTCGAGCTCGAGCCCGATCTATTATGAGGTTACCCTCGAGGCAACTCCCTTGCCAATGAAATCGGGTATGCCCGATTTCGACCGTATACAGATAGTCCCCTCGATTTTTGGAGTGTAATATGAAGAAATGAATTCGAGACTTCAATTTAATACCTCCATCAATTATGACGTCAACATCGTGACGTAAGCGACAAGAGAGATTGAAGCGGCGCATCTGCACAATTCCTAAGGTCATTAATTAACACCAGTTGATGGTCGGCCAGCAGTGCTTTCAAACTATTAAAGTGGCTATTATCAATAGACCACCTTCATAATCTTCTCAAACTTAAATTTCAAACTTCTTCTAATCTTCAAAAGCTCTTCTATTCTCTTCAAGTTCATCAACTTTGTCAGTTTCTATTTGCCAATCTCTTATTAAAACACAAATTCCGCCTTCTTCTTCCTTAAAACCTCATATAGCAATGGTACAAACATCAAAGACCGTTCCTCAAGAAGAAAAGGCCTTCTCATCGCAGCCGGCCGGTGACAAAACACCGGTGGAGCCACGTATCGAAGAGTGCATCCCCGGGACATGTAAACTTACTTCCGACTTTAAAGTCGAAAAACCCGTCTTCAGTTCCTGGCCGATGCGAGCCCATGTCTAGATACATCTGTTCGATATCTGAAGGCGATCCCAAGCAGGTGAAAAAAGACTGCCACTGGGAGAATAAATAGGTGGCGATTCCTACCCTCGAGGAGGACATCACCACTGATGTGAAAGGGTTCTTGAGTGTGTATATTTACCCTTTCACACTAGGTTCCGTCGATCCTGTCATAATCGACTTCTGACGCCAATACCGGGTAATCCTAGGCCAGATCTACCCCTATTTTTAGCGCACTGTCATTTTGCTCAGATTCTTCTCGAGCAAGGTTGAGGGGATGTCTTTTACCCTCGATCATCTCATTAGGCTATACAGCCCCCGTCTTTATCGGGTCAGACTGATAAGGCTTCAGCGCCGGGCCACGAAGGTGTTGTTCTCGAGCAGAGACTAGGACAAGGACTGAGGATGGATGGGTTAGTTTGTCTGAGTCAGGACCTCCGACTTAATCCCTGCCAAGAAGATGTCATTCCCCGAAGAATGGAACATGAAGCGTAAGTAGAACCTCACTGATAACGTTTGATTACTTGTTATATTTCCTTTACCTCTTCTCATCTATATTCTTCTTTATGGTGCAGCTTACCCTTGGTTTCCTGGTGCAATCTCGGACCTTGCAGGTTGGGTTCGACAACTGGTTTCAACCTCTTCGTATGCTTAGCGCTCGTGGTGCGATTTGGCCAAGGGTCGATGGGAGGCCAAAAATCATGGTAAGTTCCCCTGTCCGTGTTTGATGCTTTCCTGTGAAATACTTATTTTTAACTTGATTTCATCTCATACAGGTCTTGGAGATAATGTCGTCATGAGGCCACCTCCCCCCGAGGAAGAGGAGGTACCGAAGCCGACCAAAGACAAGAAAAGGAGAAGGGCCTTACCTCCAGATACCCCAAAGCCCAGGAAAAGCAGGGCTCGAAAGTCGAAGACAGATCCCGTTGTTCTGTCTGCCGATGTAGACCAAATGCTACGAGATGAAGACGAGGAGGAAGGAGATGCCGGATGCCTACTGGTGGCTTGGAAGAGGGAAGGCATCGAAGCTTCGAGAACTGCTGAGCCAGTGACGGTCGAGGAGGTTCAGCCGCAGACCGAGGTGATCTCGGAAGAAGGTCTGAGCAGAATCCCCGAGTCATCGAGTGTTGATGATGCCTCCTGCCGTGATGAGCAACCGGGGGGTGTGCCCTAAGGGTCTAGTTCTGAGGCCTTTCAAAGGGATAGAATGCCCCAAGTGACTCGCTCGGGGCAATTAATATTGATGATTCTCCGCCCGGCCCCACGTTCTTTGAGGGGCAGTTTCGGGATGCCCGGTCTATGGGGACCCATGTGGGGATGGCCCCCGAAGGGGATGATATATTTTGCGGTTGCTTCGTGGGGGTCGATGATGTTCCCGGCCTGGACGCATCACTCATTTTTTATGAGGCTCAGCGGCTTCTGAACCAAGTGACTTTTAGCCCATGTTACCATGCTTGCATTTGTTCTTATTTCTCTAAGTCTGATTTCCTTCCTTTCTGTACATGCTACGGAGCTCCACTGAGAAGCATCCTCCAAATACCGAGATGAGCTGGCTCGATGTGAGGCTGATCTCAAAAAGCTTACGGAGGATAGAGACTCCCCCAAACTCCTCTATGTGCAAAAAGAAGAGGAGATCATGAGTATGCGAGCCGAGCTGACAAGATCTCATCAAGATCAGACTGGTCCGAGGCAGAGGAGCTCGTGGTCTCCTACCGAGAGGACCCTGAAGTCTCTTACACTCGGGCAAAGAAAATTTCTGACACTGCTGAGGTTAGATTGTCCCGTGTTGCCGAGCATGCTAGGCGCCAATCTCAGAGAGAGACTCTTCAGGAGGTACATACCCGTGGCTTCGACCTCACGACTGATATCGAGAGTGCGAAGGTTTTGGAGGACTAGGCCGGAGCTTTGCTTTCCGATGATGAAGACTCTGCGAGTGGATCCGAGAACGGAGGAGATGAAGATGAAGCTCCCGAAGATGCAGCTCCCGAGGCGGACTAGGAGCTTAGGATTTTTTCTCCTTTTTCTTTTTTTGTGTAAGACCTTGTGTGGTCTTTGTATATACTTTGCATATATGAAAGATTCCTTTTCTTTCTGTTTCGTCTCCGATTTCTAATTTATGATAAATTCTGTTTTGCCTTTTCCTTGTGAAAACTTTGTTGCAATCGGGTTGCTATAGCCTCTATAATCGAGTGAGCAATAGNGGCTGATATCGAGAGTGCGAAGGTTTTGGAGGACGAGGCCGGAGCTTTGCTTTCCGATGATGAAGACTCTGCGAGTGGATCCGAGAACGGAGGAGATGAAGATGAAGCTCCCGAAGATGCAGCTCCCGAGGCGGACTAGGAGCTTAGGATTTTTTCTCCTTTTTCTTTTTTTGTGTAAGACCTTGTGTGGTCTTTGTATATACTTTGCATATATGAAAGATTCCTTTTCTTTCTGTTTCGTCTCCGATTTCTAATTTATGATAAATTCTGTTTTGCCTTTTCCTTGTGAAAACTTTGTTGCAATCGGGTTGCTATAGCCTCTATAATCGAGTGAGCAATAGCTCGAACTCCAAGTAGAAAAAACCCTTAGGTTTTTTAGTTAAGCGAGGGTGAGTCCCCCAGCTCAATAATATGATCCGGATTTTCATTTCGGATGGCTTCATCGAAGACGTAATTGTACTATTTTTATAGCCGAGTTTGAGTAAGTTTCGAACTCACAGTAACAAACCCTTTAAGGTTTTATATCAAATAATGATGAATCCTCGAGCTATATTCAAATCAGTTTTATTTGAGTTCGGAATAGTGGAACCCTTAGGTCCGAATTGAGTGAGAACAAAATCTCGAACTCTAAGTGTATTGGCCCTCAGGCTCTTTAGATTGGGCCGATATGGCCTCTAAAAGATGGCTATTTTTCCGTTTTTCGGCTTGAAGACTTGGTAAAAAATTTCTTTATGCCTTAACACGTATTCTTTACCCATTGGATTTTTTGAGGGTTCGATGTCGATTGAAACTCCTTTTCTTTTTGTGCCTTAGCACGTTTTTGTTACGATAATTTGATACCTCTTAAGGTTTTTCGAGGGCTGATTTCGTTAAAACCCTTTTGATTACTTGCCGAGGGTAGCCTTTTTTAACCGATTTTTCAAAGAATTTGAAGGCCTGTTTTTATTGCGAGATCCGGACGTCTCCGAGCCGCCTTAATTTAGCCGTAGCCTTTGGGTATGCCTCTTGGGATTATTTCCCAATAACACTTCTAACTCGTTCGAAGTGTTAGTCCCCGAGAGTGACGTCCTTGGCCTATAGATTGAGGGGTGCCTCTTTGAGATATTATGAATTTTAGTTTAGATTACTCGAATATGTCGATCGTCGACGGTAATGCCCGAGTGTACGAGGTATATTTGCACTTGGCCCTTGAGCCATTTCTCACAAAATCATAAGTATGGAGCTTGTATAGTAGAAAATTTTCTTTGTGACACAAGATGTTTGATATAGAAAGAATGCTTCTTTGTATAATTTATACATGCGTACGTGTTTTGCTATCGGGGCTCGACTAATCTATACGGACACGGTTCATTCGACCGTTTGGCCCATTACAAAGTTTCTCTATCGAGACCCTTTGACACGAAGTATGTTCCTCAAAAGTGTAACATCCGAGGGTAATGCCCCCCAGTATTCGAGGTTGATTGTAAAGAAGCCTTGAATACTGTTGAATTGTCGTCAGGTAGCACATAATTGTTGCCTCGTTAAAAACCTCGTCGGAAAAACCCACTTGGGACAAAAACCGATCTAAGGAAAAAAGAGTGCAACGCGTGCTTTAAAACCTGAGGTCTCGATGTCTTCGATCGAACACCTCTAGTGAGTTAGTGTCGAATATATAAATGAAAAAAGAGGATAAAGTCATACCTTAGCAATAATACAGTTTGATAAGCGATATGTTCCAATTATTTGGCAGTTGTTCACCATTCATCGTGTCGAGCTTATAAGATCCCTTTTCGACGATGTCGAGGACTTGGTAGGGTCCCTCCCAATTTGGGCCGAGCTTTCCTTCACTAGGATCTCGAGTATTGATGGTGACTTTCCTCAGGACTAAGTCCCCGACTCTGAAGTGGCGAAGGTTGGTTCTCCTATTGTAGTATCTTTCAATTCATTTCTTTTGTGCAGCCATTCGAACGAGTGCCGCTTCTCGTTTTTCATACAATAATTTGAGGCTAGTATTCATAGCCTCGTGATTTGACTCTTCTGTTGTATGTCGAAACCTGGCACTGGGTTCCCCGACTTCGACTGGAATCAAGGCTTCGAAGCCATATACTAAGGAGAACTGGGTTTCCCCCGTACTGGACTTTGATGTTGTTTATCTAAGTGGGTGGAGGCAGGAGCATTTACCCAAGTCTGTGAGTTAGAGGTAATCTCCTTCATATGGAAAAATGTCATTTGCCGATTCGGCCTTCCTAAAGATATAAGCTATGATAATAGGCCCCGGTTCACGGGAAGAAAAACCACTGAGTTCTTCGAAAAACGGCACATTAAAAGGATACTTTTAACTCCTAACCACCCGGCCAGCAACGGGCAGGCAGAATCCTCCAACAAATCTATCTTGAACATCATGAAGAAAAACCTCGAGGATGCCAAGGGACTGTGGCTAGAAATACTCCCAGAAGTATTATGGGCGCTTAGAACAACCCCGAAGACGAGCACAAGAGAGACACCTTATTTTCTAGTCTGTAGAACGGAGGCAGTAATACCAATCAAGTCGGAGAATCCAGCTTGAGGTACTCCCATGAAAGCGGCAACGACAATGACGAGAATGGGAGACAAGATCTCGACGAGGTCAAGGACCGACGAGATATGGCGTATATAAGGATGATCGTACAAAAACAGCAAGCATAACGCTACTACACAAAAAGGCAAAGGTTCGATTTCTCAAAATCGGGGACTACGTACTCAAAGCCAAGACCCAAGCAAATAGGGACCCACGAGAAGACAAGTTGAGAACTAACTGGAACAGACTGTATAAAATCATAGGCAAAGTAGAAAAGGGTTCGTTCTAATTGGAAACTATGGAAGGGAAGTGATAACAACACGATAGGGGTCTAAGAACTACTAAAGAAGAACAAGAAAATCAAGATACGTGCGGAAGCTAAAAGAAGGTAAAGAAATGAAAAAGAAGATAGAAATTAAAGAGAGATTGAGTTTCTTGAATTCAAGAAGTCTATTTTTGAAGTTGAATCCTAACAACAACAGTTAGCTAACAAAGAACTAATCGCCTTTGGTAGAGAATTAAAGACAAAAGATAGATTTTGAAATCTGACCCTTTAGAATAACAAGAACAACAATAAACCTAAACCTATCACCTTTCTTGAATACCTAGATGTGATCTAAGATTTCGAAGAATTCATCTTACCACCTTAAGTTGAGTTTTGAAGGTTAAAGAATAAATTCAAGAGTAACCACCCACAAGAGTATAAGAAAAGTCTCACAATTTTTATTGATAATAGTCTGCAATAATCTACAAAAAAAAATTCACCCCTTATATAGGTGGGAGGGTCATGAAATTAAGGCAAAAACAAATAAAGAAATAAATTCCTAAACTACTTTGGACAACAAGCCCAGCTATCTTAGGAAAAGGAACAATACTAGGAAACAAAACAAATATCAATCTTGGAAAGTAACTCCAAAAATCTTAGGAAAAGAAAAACGTAACCTTAACTACCTAGGAATGCACTAAATCTAGTACTAAAATATATGGAAATAAGTTAAAACCAATCTAGGATAGAATCTTGAAAGTCCCAAACCAATCTTGGATAGAATCTTGAAAATCTTAAAAATCGTGAAGGCAACTTGCAAGCAACTTGGCACCAACTTGCACTCAACCTCTAGCACGAATATAGTACCGTTATTGGATATCAAGTAAGTCTTGTTTATGTTATAAAAACGTGACTTCATGCAGGATTTATTTGGCTGCAAATTTGGACACATTTTAGGTACCAATGGGTCCAAAGGTGGACTGATTAGGACTTTCTTCAAAGGATGTCTCTTAGGATCAAATCCTCCTCTTCTTGGGAATAAATTTGGTCATAAAATAATTGTAACGTAGCTAATTCATATCTTTTATCCTTGAGCTACTCTTCTCAATTAACAACTTCTTTATTTGCACTTGAAGTCTAATGACCTTGTTTTGTAACTCTTTAGCTTGATATCTTGTTAAAGGCCCTCTTTGAGATTCCAAAGCTTCATCATTGTCCTTTAATAGAGTTGAGCTTCCTAGGATGCTATAAGAAATCTCCTACCAAACAATTAGAACATCAGCCATCTCAAATACTTCAACTTCTGTAAAAACAAGAAATACCATATAAGCCATACTCTTTTTTCCTCACTTGAGTTTTGTCCCAATGGGGTTTTCTCAAAGAGGTTTTTAATGAGGAGACGAGCGGGAAACTTCAAGTTGGAGTGTATGAGAGGACTTATTTTTCATTGCTCGACTCCTCAAGAATATCCAAGTCAAATAATGAAGGGACTAAATATACTAGGATTGGGACTGGAATGCCAGCCAATACCCGAAACTTGTAAATTTTCTCCAAAAGTTGCCGAAGGACGAAATGATGTAATTGAAACAACAATGTTGAAATAATAAAGATGCACGTCTGATCGAAACTGGTTTCCAAAAGGTACGTTCGACCAGTTCGAACAACACCTATCGGCTCTCGGCCACGACTTAATCAAAGGTACGTTCGACCAAGATCAACACCTATTGGCCCTCTCCCCTAACTTAATAAAAGGTACGTTCGACCAAGCTCGAACAACACCTATTGGCCTTCGGCCCTAACATAACAAAATGTACGTTTGACCAATCTCGAGCAACACCTATCAGCCCTCGTCCATGAATTAATGAAAGGAAAGTTCAACCAACTTGAAAAACTCTTATTGACCCACGGCCACTACCTAATCAAAGGTACGTTCAAAAGGCCTGAACAACCCTTATTTAGCCCACGGCTACAACTCAAACTTAAAGGTACATTTGACCAGCTCAAACAACACCTATCGGCCCTCAACCATGACTCATTTAAAGGTATGTTCGACCATCTTGAACAACACCTATCGGCTCTCGGCCACGATTCTTGTAAAGGTATGATTCGACCAGCTCAAATAATACCTATCGGCCCTCGGGAACAATTTAACTTAAAAGTATAACTCAAACAAAGGTTGATACGGCCCACGAGCACTCAACACCACGGCTATCGCAACTTATAAGATAACAACAAAGAAATAAAGTAGAAAATAAAAAACAAGTACAAAAACAAAGATAAGAAAGGTTCGTATAAAACAACAACCAACTTTGATATTTAGATAAAGAGTCTTTAAAAAGGCACTTGAAGACACCAAAAAAAATATAAAAGAAGTTAAACAACAACTAGTGGCCATCACCACCCCGGCCTCCGACGTCCTCTCCATCCCAGCTTTGACCATAAGCGAAGTCATACCAAGAACTATCCGCAAGCCGGTCTACACCCTCTTCCTCATCCTCCTCGAAATCAGGCCGAGGCGTGGCTGGATCATAACTACAGGCGATCCGGGCCTCACGAGCTTTAACTCGAGTCCCCTCGAGGTCCATCTCAGAAATAAAGCCCATATTATTCAAATCACGGATCACATCCAGTCGGGCTTCAACGTGGATCCACTTTTCGTACTGCTCTCGAAGAATGTTAGGATACTCAGAGGCATTAGACGTAGAGGTCCGCGCAAGTAGTTGGGCATTCTCGGCCTCACAAACTGCAACTCGATCATGCAACTCATAGTTATCCTTGCCCAACTTCCTAAGTCTCTCCTCGAGCCTGGCCTCCTTAGTTTCGGCCGCAGATAGAATATTGTCCCGCTTGGAACTAAGAGCCATGTTTGCCATCTCCAAAATTGTAGTCTCTTTTCGAGCCTCCGATCGAGAGGACTCCGCCTCCTCGAGCATCCGCTGCTTCTCGGCGACTTCCCCCCTCAAAGTGTCGATATCGAGCTGGCATCCGTCCAACTGGCTTCACAGTTGAACCAATTGATTCTGAAGGTTATTGGGCCTCCACGCCCTTACTCAGCTTGAGCTCCACTTTTTTTCTCCTCAACGCTCCCTCGAGAACGCTGAATCTCTCCACAGCTGCCATCCGCTCCTCATCTTTCTTCTTCAGCTTTTATCTCAAGGTCGGCACGTCTCCCTCCTCGCGAAGCCGCCTTCAAACGTACTGGTACTTCCCATGGTACTCCTCGTACTTACCATTCAAATTCACATAAATTTCTTTCTCTTCTCCCTCTGAGCACTCTCAATATCCAGAATAACAGTCTGCAAATCAAATAAAGGCAAAAAGTTAAAACTTGGAAACAAGTTAAGACGTAGGAAAAAGAATGATAAACAACCACACTTACTGAAACTAGTAATGTACTTCAACAAAGTACTATCGGTCAAATTCTTAAGAGTCATGCGTTTGGACTCAGAGCAGAGAGGACAGAGAGCGGGAACCACCTCCTCGGTATTTCTCAGCAAATCACGATCCATTGGAATTTTGATGGTCCTTGAGCCCCCCTCCATCATCACCCCAATCTGAGTGAGCCCCTCATCAATAATGCTATGATCATCGGGGTCCATGTCGGAACCCGACTCATCATCCTTTTCAGCAACGTTCTTGCCTTTATCCTTGTGAGCCGGAGAAGGATCCATTTCCAGCCTAGAAGAAGAGGGGCCCTCTTGCCCTATGATCTCGTCTAAGTCACACCTCTATTCAGGGTTGTGAAACGGTCGATTGCAATAATAATACCCAACAAAAAGTCGGGATCGAATCCACAGAGAGCTGAGATGGGATTAGTGGTATATATTTGGATAAAGCACGTGAAGTATCTTGGTTGCACTTCCACAAATATGGTTTTGTTTTTACTTCTAGAATTATGTAGAGAATATTATTTTTGGATGGTTTTCAAATATATAAAAAGTCCTTGGGGTATGAACTTCACCTAGGCGTTTGCCTAACGGGTTGTAAACTTTAAAGCTTGTTTTGTTGGTCGGAGTGTATTATAGAAATCAACACTTAAATACTCACACAATACCTCTCACTAAGAGAGTGATTTTGCCCAATTTGGCTTTTTCAAGTCCAAATGGGTATTGAACAAAACAGTTGATAAAATGCTCAAGTCGGGTTTTACTATCTCTAGGTTCAACCCTTTAATTAGGACTATCAATCTCTTTATTTTATCCCAAATTCTTGTTATCCAAGGTTTCCTAGACTGTCTCTCTTTCTCAAGTAGAGACTAAGTCAAATAGGCATAAACTAATATTTTCAACTATTAATTCTACAATTAAAGGCAAGAACAAGGCTAAATAATAAACACCCAACCATAAACAAGCCATAAATCAAACACCCGTTAGGTTCACATACTAGGGTTGGGTCACAACCCTAGCTAAAAATCTAGCTACTCATAATGGGTATAGAGGAAAATAGAGAAGAAAAGATGATAAAACTCATATTGCAAGATTAAAAGATAACAATCCAATGTTTAATAACCAAAACAAGCTAAAGTTGCCTAAAGGGGTAAAGAAAAACGGCTACAGTACTTTTAATATTCAAAACTTGACCTAATTTCGTGAAAGTAGTCTATTTATACAAAGCTAAAATTTTTGGATAAAATTACCTTTTCAGAGGTTCTGTGGCCGCACAATTATATGTGCGGTCCACACTTCTCTTTAGATCTTGACAGGAGTTGACTCTGCGGCCGCATAATTCTGGATTGCGGACGCATCTCTCATATTCTACGGTCCACACAACTCTGGGTGCGGCCACACTGGGCTCTTCTATGGACCGCACATATCCTGTGTGCGGTCGCATAGCTGTTTCTGCGGCCGCACAATTATTGTGCGGTCTGCATTTCTTCTTAAGCTTGAAATGAAACTCTCTAAACTTTGGCTCTTACGTAGCTTTTGCGTCGCACAATAACTGTGCGGTCCGCACTTTGCACTGGGGCTCTGTTGATTTTCCTTCACATTCTGCAGCCGCAAATAAAAATATGTGATCCGCACTTGAGCTTATGTGCCATATTTTTGTCCTTGTTCAGATCACTCCTCATTGAGTTGGATTTTATCGTAGTGGCTCATTTTCCAATATTCCTGCAGGTAAGCATATTTTATCAGTTTTCAGGAATACAATTAGAAATATTTGGATTAAAACGAAAGCTAAAAGGCGCTAATAAGTAGTCAAAATTCCCATTTATAAACTCCCCCAAACTTAAGCTTTCTCTTGTCCTCAAGAGAATAAGGTAATTCCCATCTCCACAAGATAAGAGCTATTCCAGCTAATCTAAGGTGAATCAAACACACATCAATTGGGACCATAAATTACCCACAATACTTATGAATAATCAACAATGCAATGATTTGAAGTTTTAAGCACAAATAGTTCTAATGTGACACTAGAGAACCAGGAGTTGACTTTTCTCATCAAGTTCGCTCTTTCATGTAGGTCATTGTGGATCCCAAACTCCTCCTCATCTACTCTCCATTAGCATATCTCCCTTAAGGATGTAGCACTCACTTCAAGGATTTGTGAAAAGTTCGCTCATCTCTCTCAAAGGAATGTCACAAGTACGGCTCTAAGTACTATATGCTTGCCCCTCATGTAAATCACCACTAATGTAGTTTCACTCGGCTTGAAATCACGTAGGAATTTTTTGGATTGTAATGAAGGATTTTGGACTAAGGTAGGAAATGTTGGAATATAACGGGTTCATCTTTCCTTAAGCACTCCATTTTCTCTTTTTGATTCATGCTTTGCCGACTCTTTGAGTCATTTTCTTTTTCCTCAGGGGAACTAGAGAGACTTAACATCACTCTTTCTTGGTCATGATATTTGTTTTCTCCCTCTTTGTTTGCTCCATGCTTTGCATTTTTGCTTTTCTTTGAATCCCTTCAACTTTTCAACTTATTCACTTTCTTTTTTCTTTTTTCTTTTGTACCTTGATACTACTTTCACATTTCTCGTCTCTCTCCCAAACTTATGTTTTAGCCAATTGTTTCTCAAGAGTGTTAAGGAAAGCTCGGGTGCCAAGAGAGGATCACTACAAAACGGGTAAAAGCTTGTAACATGGTTATCAAATGAGAAAGGTTTTATACTCAAAAGGGTTGACTAGGTATAACAACATTGGTAGGTCATGGAAAATTTCAAAATGGGTCAAGGAGAGCCTACAATCATTTATCAAGCCAAGAAAAACTTAGAATTTTGCCTAGAAACACATTCGGGGCAAGTTCTAGACCATTCGCACAGGTACTTGTACTTGCAACAAAATATCTCACCTCTCACACAACTGGATTGTTCAAGAGGATAGAGTCGAGGGCTCACAACAACTATATTCGAGATTGAAAATCACTAATGGTTCAACTAAACCACTCAATGATTGCTTAAGTCAACACAAAAGTCAAAAGGTCACTAACTAGAACTATTTCTTTCCAAGAACGTGTTTTTAATCATAAGTATGTAGTTAAGTGTGTTGGTACCAAGTGAAGTATGCTTGACTCTTCTAGTTCGACTCAATTAGGTCCTCTTATTCATTATTACTATTGTTCTTACCTAAACATCAAAAACGGACTCAACCCCTTAAGAAGGTTGTCACGCCATCCATCGTTGGGAAGAGTCACCTGGTTCTTAGTGTTTGAATGGTTGCGTCAGGTCACCATGACGGTATCATAATATGCCATCAGGTTTAATACGTTAGCCCGTCATATTCCTACTTTGCTTCCTACAGCCAGAGAGCGAGTCAACAGACTCATTGAAGGACCCAATTATTATCGTAAAATTTTGTACGACTCGGGAGCTATAGGCTAATACTTCATTTCCGCTAGTGGTAGAAATTGCCAAGATAAGGAGACCAAGACGTCTCAAAGTTATGGGGGATTCAGTGGATTTTACTCTGCAGGTAAAAATCATTATGGCAGAGGCTCGGACAGTCGGCCAGCCCAGTCCGCATATCGCATTACTCGGGGTGCTCCAGTAAGTTCTTTTAATGCACTACCGACATGAGTTCCTACAAAATGGTTATTCCAGTTACCTGGCACAGACTTAATATGAGCAGCCAAACACGCAAAGGGGTTGTTATGAATACGGCGATACATGCACATCATGAGAATGTTGTCCCAAACTTGTGAGAGATATATTACGTCAAAGCACTCAGGCTACGTTCCCCATTGCAGTTGCTACACCACCCACACGATTAGTTAAGGGTGGAGGATAGGCGGGTAGAAGGCGTCTTAGAGGTAAAGACCCAGTCGTTGCTATATTTGTTTTATGGTATGGCGGAGGTCGCTACATCAGATGGTGTCGTTACAGGTACGACTTCGATTTAATATAAAGGAATAATTTCATTAACTTTATTCGGTTCTGAGTATCGAAACGAGTCCTCCTATTGTGCTCCACTTATGAGTGAGCTTCATGATTCTATAATCTACTTATGTGATTACTCCTGTTGGGAGGTTCCATGGAGATAACTATGTCTATCATTCCATGTTGGTCACCAATAAGAGTAGTAAGGCTAAATGTGGCTTTCTATTACCCATTTCGGTAAGTTTTGATGTAATTTTCGGATAATTAATTACAAATTATGAATTATTTGCCCTACCGGTGTGGGGTTCATTCTGCGTTGTGATTTGGTGTAATAGAAAAATATATTTTTTTAAAAGAAGAAAATGGAAATTTTTGATTGGCACGATGTGCATATTACTTGTGATTCGGAACTGAGGATGAGATCCTCACACTTTAATATAATTGATATGTTTAAATGGGGCTACGAGCTGCGGTGGAAGTTATATAAGGATGAGATCCTTGTGAGCAAAATTCATGTGTTTAAGTTCTCCCTCGTGAAATTAAAGTTGTACTATAGCAATAATAGGGAGTCATGCCTGTTAGGCCAAATTGAAAATTCTTGTATAAAATTCTCTGTGCATATTTGCCAAATTCGTGTTGTAATTATTGAGTTTTAACCTACGAGATAGGTGCCCGTCCAGGTGGTGTTAAATATGACTCGTTAATTCAGGTAAATAATTATGAGGTCTAGTTACCATCAGTTACAGATTAGGGCATCTGATGTCCCTAAGACAGCTTTTTGGACTCGGTATGGGCATTACGAATCCCTAGTAATATTATTTGGTCTTACCAATGCCCTAGCAACACTTATAGATTTGATGAATCGGGAGTTCAAGCCCTATTTGGGTTCTTTTGTGGTTATATTCAATTATGACATCCTGATTTACTCCAGCAGTCGAGAGGAGCATGGGCAGCATCTTCGGAGTGTGCTTCAGACTTTGAAGAATAATTAGTTATATGCCAAATTTTTAAAATGTGAGTTTTGGTTAGACTCGGTTGCCTTTTTGGGGCATGTTGTATCGGCAGAAGGCATAAAGGTGGATCCTAAGAAGATTGAAACCGTTCAGAATTGGCCTAGACCTATCTCGGTTACAGAGATCTAGAGTTTCCTGGGTTTAGCAGGCTATTATCGTCGGTTCGTGGAAGGGTTTCCATCTATAGCAAGCCCATTGACCAGACTGACCCAGAAAGGTGTCCCATTCAGGTGGTCAGACGAGTGTGAAGCGAGCTTTCAGAAGCTCAACACAACTTTGACTACGGCACCGGTATTAGTGTTACCCACAGGTTCAGGATCTTATACAGTATATTATGACGCATCTCGTATTGGTATGAGTGCGGTGTTGATGCAGGGTGGCAAGGTTATTGCATATGCTTCGCGGCAACTGAACGTTCACGAGAAGAATTACCATGTTCATGATCTAGAGCTAGCAGCCATTGTTCACGCGCTGAAGATTTGGAGGCACTATCTTACGGCGTTCCATGTGAGGTATTCACTGATCATCGGAGCTTGCAGTATTTGTTCAAGCAGAAGGAACTCAATTTGAGGTGGAGAAGATGATTGGAGTTGATGAAAAACTATGATATCACCATTTTTGTATCACCCTAGAAAGGCCAATGTGGTGGCTGATGCTTTGAGTAGAAAGGCTGTGAGTATGGGCAGCCTTGCGTATAATCCAGTTGGCGAGAGGACATTAGCTGCAGAGGTTCAGACTTGGCTGATCAGTTTGTGAGGTTAGATATTTCAGAACCCAGTCGGGTTCTAGCTTGCACAGTCGCTCGGTTTTCTTTATATGAGCGCATCTGAGAGCGACAGTATGATGATCCTCATTTACTTGTCCTTAAGGACACGATGCACGGTGATGCCAAACAGGTTGCTATGGGGGAGGATGGAGTTCTGCGAATGCAGGGTCATATATGTATGCCTAATGTGGATGAGCTTCGTGAATTAATTCTGGAAGAGGCCCACAATTCCAGGTATTTTATTCATCCAGGTGCCGCCAAAATGTATCAAGATTTGTGGCAACATTATTGGTCGAAGAGAATGAAGAAGGATATAGTTGCATATGTAGCTTGGTGCCTGAATTGTCAGCAAGTTACGTACGAGCATCAGAGACCTGGTGGTTTGCTTCAGAAAAATAGAAATTCCTGAATGAAAATGGGAGTGTATCACTATGGATTTTGTTGTTGGGCTCCCACTAACTCAGAGAAAATTTGACGCAGTTTGGGTCATTGTGGATAGGTTGACCAAGTCAGCACATTTTATTCCAGTGGTAGTTACCTATTCTTTAGAGCGATTAGCTAAAATTTACATTTGTGAGATTGTCCGCCTTCACGGTATGCCCGTGTCTATTATATCTGACCGAGGTACGCAGTTTACCTCGTACTTTTGGAGGGCAGTACATCGTGAGTTAGGTACGCGGGTTGAGATTGAGCACAGCATTCCATCCTCAGACGTACGGGCAGTCCGAGCGTACTATTCAGATCTTGGAGAATATGCTCTGTGATTGTGTCATAGACTTTGGAGTTTCTTGGGATCAGTTCTTGCCCCTTGCAGAGTTCGCCTACAACAACAGTTACCAGTTGGGTGGTTCGAGCTAGGAGAGGCTCGGTTGTTGGGCACAGACTTAGTACAAGATGCCTTGGATAAGGTCAAGATTATTCAGGATTGACTCCGCACAGCTCAGTCCAGGCAGAAAAGTTATGCCGATCGTAGAGTTCGTGATGTTGCATTCATGGTCGGAGAGAGAGTATTACTTCGGGTATCACCCATGAAGAGTGTAATGAGGTTCGGAAAGAAGGGCAAGTTGATCCCTAGGTATATCGAACCTTTTGCGATTCTGGAGAGAGTGGGAGAGGTGGCTTACAGGCTTGCGTTGACACCTAGTTTTGCAGTTGTTCATACGGTATTCCATATGTCCATGCTTCGAAAGTATCATGGTGATCCGTCCCATGTGTTAGATTTCAGCTCTGTCCAGTTGGACAAGGATTTGACTTACGAGGAGGAGCCGGTGGCAATTCTAGCCTGGCAAGTTCACCAGTTGAGATCAAAGAGTTAACCTTCAGTTTGAGTGCAGTGGAGAGGTCAGCCTATTGAGGCAGCTACTTGGGATTCCAAGTCCGATATACGGAGTAGATATCCCCACCTTTTCACCAGCCCAGGTACTTTTCTATGTCCGTTCGAGGACGGACGGTTATTTTAGAGGTGGAGAATATGATGACCCAAAAGGTCATCTTATATTTTAGAACTCGAATTTTCTCTCTTAAGCCTTAAAAATCTCATTTTTACCCTCCTCGATTTGTGTGCTCAGTCCGGGCATGTTTTCGAAAAGTTTATGTTGAACATTGATAAAAATAAGAATTTATGCCTTAAAAGTTGATTTTAGTTAACTTCAGTCAAAATTATTGGTAAACAGGCCCCGGATCCATGTTTTGACGGTCCCGGTGGGTCTGTATCTAATTATGGGAGCAGGGCGTATGCCCGAAATCGAATTCAGAGATCCCTAGCTCAAGTTATGAATTTTTGATGAAAATTAAAAGTCTGAAAATTAATTATTTTTAAGAATTGATTGATGTTTGGCATTG
>AWOL01S0026372.1:10264-27747 GCA_000715115.1 Nicotiana otophora | reverse complement strand
AGGCCACATATTAGGTAATTACAGCATTTACTAAAATAATAAAATTGAGTGCAACCCATTTGAATATAATAAGATAAAATAAAAAATATAGGCTAAGATNCAATTCCTGCTATGATCCCGTCTTCCTTTGCTAGAAAATGAGCATCGGATTCCATGTCAACAGGAATCGTCGCCTTACAAGTCACATCTCCTGCATTCCACACAAGGAAACATTGAATAAATAGATATATCTTTTTCAAATTGAGTACTCAAATTCACAAAGGTAACTAGGTGCTTAAAAAATTGCTATTTCCAAGAAACTTAATTAAGCAAAGTTTCCCATCAAGCACAAACTGATAGAGTACATGACAATATCCTCAACTCTTGGATCTTAAAAAATGCGACTTTTACCACCAAAGGTTGTAAGTGGGGTGGTTAGTACCCTCCATCCTTAACCAAATGTCTCAGGTTCAAGCCTGCGAATGGAGTCGCCTTTACCTCAACCCGGATTAGTCGGACCACAAAGCAGGTCCCAGACACCGGGCGAGAAACCAATAAAAATAACTTTGACGAAACTATTCCCCCCACCCCCACCCACAGAGGCATATGTAGCGTTATAGTACCGGGTTCATCTGAACCTAGTACTTTTGACACGGAGCATAATTTTAGTGTAAAAATTCACTAAAATTGCAACACATACTGAATCTAAATCCATAACTTTAAAAATATAATAGGTACAATACTAATAACCTTAAAAGTTGAACCCATATAATTTAAATCCGGGATCCGCCTCTACCCCAAACCCCCTTCCTTAAACTAAAGGTAACACTTACTAAGAACACATTACCTGTAAGTAAATGAAGCTACACAATTAAAAAAGAAAATTGAATCTTGGAGCTCCCCCGCCCCCAAAAAAAAATACTATAGCTAAACTTCATAAAGCAACTCCAAATTAAATAACGAGCTTAAGTTCTATGTTCTATGCACTGCGTAAAATATATATATACACACAAGTAGGCCACATATTAGGTAATTACAGCATTTACTAAAATAATAAAATTGAGTGCAACCCATTTGACAATATAATAAGATAAATAAAAAATATAGGCTAAGACCAGACCTAAATTCCCAGCATCTTCAGAGAGTGCAAGTTGCATAACACCCTTTAAATCATAAGTTGGGTGTGCTGGTGGTTTCACCTCTAATGACTCCACTCTTGTATTCTTGGTGGCTATTGCTGACATTTTCACCACCAACCTGCAATTTTACACACAAAATTCAATCAGAAACTCATAAAAATCCAATCTTTATCAGAATATAACCAAAAAAACATGATTTTCAAGAATCTTTTTTTCTTCTTAAAGAGACCTTGGAGCTGTAATTGCATATGGATGCACTGTTGCAGTGAAAGGAAGAGCCCTAAACATGGTTTATTTTCTTGGGGCTGTGAAATGATTTTTGTGGAAAATAGTTTTTGAGGAGCTTAATGCTTTCTTTGGTTGTGTTTTTGGTCCATATTTTTTCTACTACTATTTTATAAGTGAGTTAACTGTCAATAGCACTCCATTAACATGGCTGGAGTGCTTACAAACACAGATTTCTTTATATTTGTTTTAGTAGCTGAACACGTTTTATTTTTGGTTGTTGACCAATGTATTATTTGTAGCACTCCATCTGCTTTGCTGATGAGGGTAATTTAGTCATTTAAGTGCTGTTCTGATTACATGTGTACAGGGTTCTTTAGATTTGTTTGTTTAATAACTGAGCACATGCTCCCCAACTATAGCTGTCACATAAATTTTTATGGCTATTGACCAATGTACCCTTTGCTTATATAATAAATAGTCACCTTAAAAGAAAAATAAATCAATTAAGGGGCCGTTTGGCCATACAAAAAATTTCACTTTATTTCCGAAAAAAAAAAAAAAAAAAAAAATCCGAAATCAATGTTTAGCTATTAAATTTTCAATTTTCACTGAAGATGAATTTTGATATTTTTCAAAAATATAAAAAAAATTCAAAAGGTTGTATTTCAAAATTTTCACTTTAAATCAATAATAACATACCCAGTATTATCCCACAACATGGGGTCTGGGGAGGATAGTGTGTACGCAGATCTTACCCGTATCTTGTGAGGATAAAGAAGTTGTTTTGGGGTCTGGGGAGGGTAGTGTGTACGCACACCTTACCCCTACCTTGTGAGGATAGAGAGGTTGTTTCCAATAGACCTCGGCTCAGGAAAATACAAGCACCACATTAATGAAAATATAGACAAGAAGGGACAGTACCAAAAAGCCATATAAAAGCAGAATAAAAACAACAAGGCAGTAAGGTGATCACTCACAAAAATTCAAAAACAAACCAAAAAATTGTATTTATGTCCAAACACATCTCTAACTTTCAAATATCATTTTCACTTTTTAAAAAATTATTTTTTTTCAAAATTTTATAATTCTTATGTCCAAATGTCCACTAAACCTTTTATATATATATATATATGAACCAAACCAAATCAATCGGGCCGATTTTTTTATCGGTTTGATTTTATTTTTATTTTTTAAATATGTGATATACATTATCAAAAACATATTTCACCAACTATATTCTAGCATAACACCACCAATTGACACGAACTCAAATACATAAAAGCAAATAAAATAGTCAAGTAAAGAAACAAGATAGGATAAAGGGAATACACAAGAAATTAGACGAGGAAAAACAAAAATTAGAAGGAAAAAAAAAAAGGATAAACGATCCAAGAGAGAGGAGATTTAATTCATAATTGGATCCACAACAAGGGAAATCCAAATTAGGTTCAATACTCCAAAAGGAGTATCAACTCATTAATCAAATCTAACTTCCTAACTAAACCCAACTTAGCTATTTATAGTTTCTACTTAAAATCATTACAAAAATAGGCAAATGAGTTGTAAATTGTAGTTTCAAGCTTGATTCTTGACCTTTTGTAGCATTGCAATGTCTTGATATCTTCTTATGTGGGTCCTATGTTGTGAGCTCTTTGAGAAAAAATTGTTATTTACTAAAATATATTGATGATAAATTGATAATTAAACTAAAAAAATAGTATCAAATTTGTACCCTCTTTAGTGCAAAGAGATGAAGTTTGATGGATGGATATTATGATCTTGCACCATTCCTATAGAAAATGCTGAAATGATACGTCTAATTTGAATTACTTTTACGTGTATTGTTTCTGAGGAAATCAATTTTGTTGTTTGACTTGACATGAACCGGTACCAGTCTGTAGTAGTACGGTACCACACTGTAGCTGTCCAGATTGGGGATAGGGATGGGAGATTTTGGTGTAACGGTCTGGTTGGTATCCTTAAGGTACCGAATCGAAACCCTTATATTTTTTTTTAATGTGACCGTTTTTGTACTGTTAGTTTAAGGGTATTCTTTTTAAAAAAAAAAAATAGTCTCTGGCAACAGCCAAAATGATTATTTTTGCCTTCATAGCCCCCTAAAACCCCCTACCCCTAATTTATATTTATAACCCCTAAGTTTGTTCAAACACCTCATTTCATTCTTTCAATTTTCACCCAAACTCTCGTATCTTTCTAATTCTCTATCTCTAATTGCAATTAAAATTTTAGTACTCAATTATTTTGGTATAACTTTTCAAGCATCAACATTAATTATCCAATGGCATATTTTTCTTCTTGCCATTAAAGTATGTTTGTATTTAAATATAATTATTTTTTATTTTTTATTTTAAAATACCCCTAAGTACCCGTACCGCACCCTTATGTATCCCCCTAGGACAAGTAGGAATACCGGTAGGGTACCAGTCAAAGTAACCTTACCTCATACCCTTAAATCTCCTTAACAAAAGTACGCTTTAGGAACCCTTCCCTTACCTCTACCCTCCCTGTATCCTTAAACCTTAAGGACCTAGTATCCTTCCCTTAGACAGCACTAAGATTAGCATATAAATTGAAATAAAATATTTTATTTGGGTGGCTGTAATTATAAATAATATATGTAACAACTCCCAATTACATATTACATTGATGGTAGTAACTAACGATTACAATTCAATGAAGTAAAACAACATTAATTGAAATACAAAGTGCAGAAGTTAAGTAAGATAGAAGAGAACCAAAGAAGAAATGAGAAACTAGACTCAGAATTGAGAATAAGAGGACTCATACATTTTTCTCAACAATATTCGCCTAAGCCCAAAATAACCAACGAGTCCCCCTTTTAACAGAATCGCCCTTACATCAATTACTCAATCTGCATCCCAAATTAACCAGGCCCTTACTTGTTCTCTGCCCAAAAGCTCTTCTCAACCAGTAGCTACTTGTATAACATTATTGTATTGTGGCCGGTTCATAACAATATATTAAGTGATAATGAGTAAGCACAAACATAATGTTAGATGAGTTTCATTTGGTTTGATTATATAAGAATAGAAATTGTATCTACTAAAGAAAATAGAGAAATATATAAATAAATAAGCTTAGGTTCCTTTCTTAAATTCACCATGTCGATCTGTTACCACTTTAGACATGTCCAATAATACTTGTAACTAGGGGTGTACATGGACGGGGTTGGTTTAGTTGTTATCAAAAACAAACCAAACCAATTATATCGATTTGGATTGGTTCGTTTTTGTCGGATTTTTTGTCACTTAAATATTATTTCAATCTTACTTTGTTAAATTTTTTATAAGTAAATATATGTTTAGTAAAAATATAAAAGATTGACAAACATATTATCTATTAAAATATTCTTATGAGAGTATTTTCTTAGTAACACATAATAGTTATTTTTTTAATCGTCTGACAATAAGTTTTTGTTGATGTACACTTTCAAGGTTAACTAAATTTAGTAATTAAATATAAAAATCAATATGATACCTAAATAATAATAATAATCACTTCATATTTGAAAAAGATAGAAGAATTTAATAGATATTAACATATGATATGAATATGGAAGAACAAAGAGATTGACGCATTCCAGTAATACTTGATGAGAAAGTGATCATACACCCCATTATTTAAAATTAATAAATATGGAGCACTTCATATACTATTAAATATTATATCCAGCAAGAGAAAGCCAAATATTTCTAGACATATTTTACAGAAAATTCTATATAAAATCTTGAAATTATATATAAAAATTATATATTTATATTGCGGTTTGGTTCGGGTTTTTTTTACTCAATACCAAACCTAATCGGATTTTTTAATCGATTTAGTTTGATTTTTCGGTTCAGTTTGTACACCCCTACTTGTAACTATGGAGACGAAGAGTTCATGTTATCAAGTGTAAGAACTATAAGTATAATACATTCAAAACTACAAGCTATGAAATTGGTATAAGTTTTTGAATCCCGTCGACATAAGAAAAGCTTTAAATTTGATGATAAAGTTGGTGTACAACCATAAGCCTCAATTACAGCTTGTTTGGAGGGTTGTTATGTATCGTTTCATAATATATAGTATTGTATTGTATTGTATTGTATTGTATTGTATCGTTTTGATGTATACAATATTTGATTAGATTGTATTGTTTGTCGTCGTTTCATAATGTCATGCACCAACAATATAAAGAATAAACTTACAATATTATAAAGAAAAAGTAAGGGACGGGGTAATATTATTATATAAAAAGGTATAACAAATTATAAAATATGATTAATTAATAATAAAAAGGGGCAAGATCAGAGAAAAAATAACAAAACGATGCAACCACACCAAATCGGTCGTTCCATAAAGTGACACTGTAACAACCCGACTTGTCGTTTTAAGAATTAACGCCCCATTCAGTGACTTAAGATCTCGAGCAGCTTCGCAATATGTATTATGACCCACGGGTGTGGTCGAGTTTGATTTACTGAAGATTCAGAATTAAATTAAAAGAACAATCTTTATTTAGAAGCATAAATGGAAAGAGTTGATCGGAGAGTTGACTTTTGAGTAAAAGACCCCGAATTCAAATTCTGATAATTCCAATAGCTCCATATGGTGATTTGGACGTAGGAGCGTGTCTGAAAAATTATTTGAAAGTCTGCAGTGGAATTTGGCTTGTAATGGCAAAAATATATTTTTTGTGAAGTTTGACCCGGGAGTTGACTTTTTGATATCGCGGTCGGAATCCAGTTCTGAAAATTTGTATAGGTCTGTTATGTCATTTATGACTGGTGTGCAAAATTTGAGGTCAAGCGGACGTGATTTGATAGGTTTCGACATTAAATGTAGAAGTTGGAATTTCTTAGTTTCATTAAGCTTGAATTGTGATATGATTTGTGGTTCTAGCATTATTCGATGTAATTTGAATTTTTGACTAAGTTTGTATGATGCTTTAGGACTTGTTGGTATGATTTAACGGGTCCTGAGGGACTTAAGTGTATTTTTGGATCATTGGTTGAGAGACTAGTAAAGTTAAGAAATTTGGGAGTTTCACCATAGTTAATATCGGGTCAAGACGACCTCTTTTCAGTGTTTTGCGTGCGCGAGCAGGTCCGTGGCGTATTTTATGATTGAAATTCATATATGGTTTGTGTCCGGGAGGTTCCGGATGAGTTTCGGGATGGTTTCGGATCATTACGGAGAAGTTTGGGTTTTGCTCGTTTCTGTTGCGGTACTGTTCATTCGCAAATGCGAAAATATTGTTCATCCGCAAATACGAAGTCTTTGTAGGCAAATGCGAAAATACTGTTCATTCGCAAAATGCGAAACCACTGTTCATTCGCAAATGCGAAGTTTTTGTCCGTAGATGCGAACCTCGGCAGAAACTTAAGGATTGAAAAACTGTCATTTCTTCATTTTCGATTGGGATTTTTGGAGCTCGATTTTTGGGCAATTTTGAGGATTTTTTCACGACTTCGACTGGGGTAAGTGTTCTATATCCGAAAGTAATTATATTTCATGAATCTATGGTTATATTCATCGTTTAATTCGGATTTAAATGGAAGAAATCAAGATTTTTGAAAAATCTTCCATAAATAAAAATTTAAGATTTGGAGGTCGAGTTGTTATCGGAATTTGATAAAATTGATATGGTTGAACTCGTATCGGAATGAGTATTAGTATTTCATAAAAATTATGTCGGGTTCCGAGAGGCGGGCCCCACGTTGACGTTTGTTGATTTTTTGGAATAAATTTTTAAGTCGACGTTTTATTATCCGGAATTATTTCCGATGAATGTTAATGAAGTTATACAATTAATTTGGATAGATTTGAGCGGTCCGGAAGTCAATTCAAATAAGAAGGCGATTTTGGAATATCGGCATAACTTCAAAAAGGTAAGTATCTTGCTTAACCTCGAGTGGGGGAATTACCCCTTAGGCATCGAGTCTTATGTGCCATTTGTGAAATGTTAAAAGCTGTGTACGCGAGGTGACGAGTACGTACTCGGGCTTATATGTGAAAAATTCTTTGAGTTAAAGTCTTGGGCATATTGTGTAGTAATTTGGATAATTGTTAGTATTTATTAAATCATCTATTTTCCATGCCTAAATCTTTGTTGTTGAATTTATTTTTATATGATAATTTGATGTGATTGTTACTTGAAAACTTATGTAATTTCGTGAGTATTATTGGTTTGATATTTTTTGGAATTAAATTTTAATATGAATTTTCCCTATGTAAATAATTAATTAAGCAAGTTTAAAAAGAAGTGTTAATATAATTATCTAAATTTGGATTAATGAAAGCTTTGCTTTATGCTGAGTAATTTCTATCTCTATTAATTTTTTTGGGGCTGTTATACACATTGTGTGGAGTCTTCGGCTATTTATTGTGAAATTAATTAATTTGATAGTATCTTTGGAATTTTGGTTGTGGTCATTGGGCAAATTGTGATATGAACTGATTTTGTTATGTTACCGTGATAGTTTTCCGTGTAAATTATTGTATTGTGTGAGTTATTATTTTGAGGATATAAGGGTGGCATTTCACCGTTGCTATTATATGGGTATAAGGGTGGCATTTCGTTGTTGTTGTGTTTGTTGGAATATTATCTGGGCGAAACGATAAGGGTGATATAGGAAAGATAAGGGTGGCAATAGGAGCGATAAGGATGACTATTGATATTGTCAGGGCGGAGGGATAAGGGAGGCTATTATAGGAGTGATATGGGTGGCTATAGGAGAGATAAGGGTGGCTATTGTCAGGGACGATTTGTGATGATGTGGAGTTGTGGTGTTGGTGATTTTCATGTGATGTTATGATTTTTCTTGTGTTTATTTTTATACCTTGTGCAATTTATCTTATTGTTGGTAAATTGATAACAATCTGATTTATGTTAAAATTGGGAGTTTGTGACTATTGCAAGGCAGATTATAAAACGAAATGTGGGCACGAGGTACCGTGAGTAAATAATGAGGGTATTGACACGTGAATTGTTCGTGCAATTATGATATGAAATATGGGCACGAGGTGTTGTGATTAAATGATAATGATATTTGGCACGTGAATCATGCAGTTGTGATATGAAATAAGGGCACGAGGTGCCGGAAAAATATGATGATTTAATTTAGGGCACGAGGTGCCATAGAAATATGGAAAATTGGTTGAGACCCGTATTTTTATAATTATGAAATGAGGTGTCACATGGTGACCTTTTTAATTGAAAGAATTATATTCAAAATATTTATTTAGAAGGATTTTTATTTAGAAAGTATTATATGAAAGAATTGTATTTGAAAGATATTTATTTGGGAAAATTATATTTGAAGAGATTTATTGAAAGAATTATATTTGAAAGATAATTATTTGAGAAAATTATATTTGAAAGAGAGTTATTTGGAAGAATTATATGTGAAAGATATTTATTTGAAGGACTTGATTTAATTTGGTGTAATTGTATTTATTAATTGTGTTCTTGTTGTCTTGCTGCACATATCATTGATTGTTTTATGTTGCCCTTATTGTTATCTGTTTCCTATTATATTGTATATTATATTGCACATGCTATTAGACTAGTGAGTGTCTTGACTGTACCTCGTCTCTACTCCACTAAGGTTAGTCTTGATACTTACTGGGTACCGACCGTAGTATACTCATACTATATTTCTGCACATTTTTGTGTAGAGATAGGTATTGGAGATATCGGACTTGAGCAGAGTTAAAGCGGGATCGTAAGAATTTAAGGTAGAGTTGTTTGATCGTCGCAGTCCCTTTGAGTCTTTTAATTTCATTGTATTGTTAATTTTTAATCAAACAGTATTGTATATTCGGTCCTCGTGATCATTCCATTTATTCAGTTAGAGTTCGTGACTCAGTACTGCCAGTCTTGGGAGGTTGTATATTCATATTTGTTCCGCTGTAAGTTTTGATTACTTATTTAATTCAAGAAAAAATGGCTTCAAAATGTAATTAAAATCGGCTTACCTAGTCTTAGAGACTAGGTGCCTGCCATCACAACATCTGTGGAGGAATTTTGGGTCGTGACAAATTGGTATCAAAGCTCTAGGTTTATAGGTTCTACGAGTCTAGTAGAGTCTTGCAGATTGGTACGGAGAAGTTTGTACTTATCTTCGAGAGGCTACAAAACTGTTAGGAAATTTTCACTTCTTTCATTCTTGTTGTGCTGATTTGTTGATTGTGGAATTTGAGATTTTGTATCTGTATTCTCTCACAGATGGTGAGGACACGTGCTACCGGGTTAGTTGAGCAGGAATCCGCACATACTGGTAGGGCTACAAGAGGCCGAGGCAGAGGTCGGGGAAGGGCACGTCCCGCGACTAGATCACCTGTCAGAACAACAGTTGAGGAGTCGTCAGTAGCTCTAGTTGGGGGACATGTACCAGAAGGCTTTAGGAGACTTTAGCACAGTTCCTGAGTATGTTTGGTACATTAACTCATGCGGGATTGATCTTTGTTGCACCAAATATTTCGCAGATTGGGAGAGTAGCTCAGACTCCTACCACAACTCCAGAGCAGCAGGTTCATGTTGGTCAGGGTCTGGGTACAATACCGGTACAACTTGTTATTCCGGTTCGGCCTGAGGTCAGGCCAGAGGCATCAGAAGAAGAACAAAAGAGACTTGAAAGGTTTAAGAGGTATAGCCACCTACTTTTAGTGGCACAACTACAGAGGATGCCCAAGGATTTCTAGAAAATTGTCACCGTATTCTCCGCACCATAGGTATTGTGGAAGTGAGCGAAGTTTCCTTTACTACATTTCAACTTTCAGGCGCAGCGTATCGGTGGTGGAAAATCTATGAAGAAGGTAGACCAGCCTATGCAACACCACCAACTTTCGCTCAATTTTCGGAAATATTCTTGAAAGAGTTTGTTCCTCAGACTCTCCGAGATGCGTGGCTCACAGAGTTTGAACAGTTGCACCAGGGCACTATGACAGTGTCAGAATATATTATCAGGTTCAATGAGTTAGCCCGTCATGCACCTATCTTGGTTCCTACAGTTAGAGAACGGGTCCGCAGATTTATTGAGGGGCTCGATTATGATATTAAAATATGCATGGCTCGAGAGTTGCAAACTGATACTCCATTTCAACAAGTAATGGAGATTACAAGGAAGATTGAGGGTGTTTTAGGCGAGGAAAGGGAGTCTAAGAAGGCTAAAAGGTCTCGAAGATATGGAGGGCTCGGTGGATTTTACTCTTCAACTAGGACCCATTATAGTGGAGGCTCGAGCAGTCGGCCAGCTCAGTCCGCACATCAGATTATTCGGAGTGGTCCAGTAAGTTATTACGATGCACCACCGATACGATATTCCTATAATGGTTATTCCAGTTATCTGACACAGACTTAGTACGAGCAACCACGACCTTAGAGGGGTTGTTATGAATATGGTGATACTAGCCACATCATGAGAGATTGTCCCAGACTTGGGAGGGGTGGATTTTATCAGAGCACACATGCTACAAGCTTTATTCTAGTTAATACTCCACGTGCATAGCCGGTTAGGGGTAGAGGACATGCGGGTAGATGGTGCCTAAGAGGTGGAGGCCCGGCATGTTAATATGATTGTTATAGTGTGGCTGAGGCCACTACACCAGATGGTGTCGTTACAGGTACGATCCTGATTTGTTATAAAAGAATGTCTTTCCTTAATTTGATTCGGTTTTGAAAATTGAGGTGAGTCCTCCTATTATGCTCCGCTTATGGGTGAGCTTCATAATTTTGTGACCCACTTATATGTTTATCCCTATTGAGAGATTTAAAGATGTGACCCAGTGTCTGTTATTTTATTTTTGTACACCATTAAGGGCTATAAGTCCAAAAGTAATTTTTAGTATTCATTACAGTGGGTTTAATGTATTTTAGAATAATTGATTCCAATTTTTATGAATTATATGCCCTACCGGTATGAGGGTTCATTATGTGTTATGAAAAATGTTTACAAAATTTATTGAAAAGAAAAAAGAAAGAAAATTGAAATTTCAATTGGCACAATGTGCACAATACTTGTGATTTGGAGTTGAGGACGAGAACCTCGCATTTTTATATGATGTGAAATATTTAAACCGGGCTAGAAGCCGCGGTGGAAGATATTAAAGGATGAGGTCCTTGTGGTGAAATATTTATGATTTTAAAATTCTCCTTGTGTGAATTTAATTTTTACAATAGTATTAATAGGGAGTCATGCGTGTTAGGCTTATTTTATAATTCTTGTATATTTTATGTGCATATTCAGCCATTTTCGTGCTGTAAACATTGAGTTTTAGCCTATGAGATGAGTGCTCAGGTGACGTTAAATGCGACTCATTAATCTGAGTAAGTAATCATGGGGTCTTCATGCCTCACATTGTATTGTCAGTATTGTGAAAATTCGAAATGAGTTGGTGGTTAATATGAGATTAATTGATGATGCTGGAATTAATTATGAACGACTTTTAAGAGTAGAGATGTGGTGATGAGCATATATATGATGTGCTTCATGTCCTGGTATCATTATGATAATGCAGTGATTGTAATGCTGAGATTAGTGTTATTGATATATGCATTGTGGTGCTTTGTTAGGTTATGTATGTGTTGTTAGGAGTTGTTTGGGTGTTACTCTAGCAGGTAGATATGCCCATTTACCGGGGAGACTCTGCCAAATTTTCTGAAAAATTTGGGAGTTAGAAAATTTTGGGAGATTGATATGTGCGAAAGAATAGAAAATTTATGTTATGTGTTTGAGGGCAGACTCTACTTCTCATTCAAGGAAGAATGATCATAAGCGGGGGAGAATGTAACACCTCGGAAAAAGAAAAAACAAATTCGAAGTACTTCAACACTATCAAAAAAATTGATGTGTGCGTAGGCACAAGTTGCTATAGCAAGTTGAGACTAATACCATGCGTTGTAGTGAAAAATCAGGCCTTTTTGAAAATGTTGGGGTGTAAGAAATTGGTCTTAAAGTTTACAAATATGGATAAAAGAAATAATCTCAAATGAGACGGTGTTATCGGATTTATCTCAAATGCGGTAACGTGGGATCAACTGTAAGTATATGTGTAAAAGTAAAATCATCAATTTGGTAACCTCTGAATAATTCTTAGCACGTTCGAGGACGAACGTTTGTTTAAGAGGTGGAGAATGTAACGATCCGACCTGTCGTTTTAAGAATTAATGCCCCATTCAGTGACTTAAGGTCTCGAGCAGCTTCGCAATATGTATTATGACCCACGGGTGTGGTCGGGTTTGATTTAGTGAAGATTCGGCATTAAATTAAAAGAACAATCGTTATTTAGAAGCATAAATGGAAAGAGTTGACCGGAGAGTTGACTATCGAGTAAACGACCTCAGATTCAAATTCTAGTGATTCTAATAGCTCCGTATGGTGATTTTGAACGTAGGAGTATGTCCCAAAAATTATTTGAAAGTCCGTAGTGGAATTTAGCTTGAAATGACGAAAATGGAATTTTTGAAAAGTTTGACTGGGGAGTTGACTTTTTGATATCGGGGTTGGAATCCAGTTCTGAAAATTTGTATAGGTCAGTTATGCCATTTTATGACTGGTGTGCAAAATTTGAGGTCAAGTGGACATGATTTAATAGGTTTCGACATTAAGTGCAGAAGTTGGAATTTCTTAGTTTCATTAAGCTTGAATTGGGATATGATTTGTAGTTCTAGAATTATTCGATGTAATTTTAATTTTCGACTAAATTCGTATGATATTTTAGTACTTGTTGGTATGATTTGACGGGTCCCGGGGGGCTTAGGTGTATTTTTGGATCATTGGTTGAGAGACTAGTAAAGTTGATCATGGTCAATATCGGGTCAAGACGACCTCTTTTCATTGTTTTGAGTGCGTGGAAAGATCCGTAGTGTGTTTTATGATTGAAATTCATATATGGTTTGTGTCTGGGAGGTGCCAGATGAGTTTCGGGATGGTTTCAGATCATTATAGAGAAGTTTGGATTTTGCTGGTTGCTGGTGCAGTACTGTTCATTCGCAAATGCGAAGTTTTGCCCGCAAACGCAAAAAATATTATTCATCCGCAAATGCGAAGTCTTTGTCCGCAAATGCAAAAATACTGTTCATTCGCAAATGCGAAGTTTTTGTCCGCAAATACAAATCTCGGTACAAACTTAAGGATTGAAAATATGTCATTTCTTCATTTTCGATCGAGATTTTTGGAGCTCGATTTTTAGGCGATTTTGAGGATTTCTTCACGACTTCGACTGGGGTAAGTGTTCTATATCTACAATTGATTATATTTCATGAATCTATGGTTATATTCATTGTTTAATTCGGATTTAAATGGAAGAAATCAAGATTTTAGAAAAATCTTCCAAAAACGAAAATTTAAGATTCGGAGGTCGAGTTGTTATCGGAATTTAATTAAAATTGGTATGGTTGAACTCGTATCGGAATGAGTGTTCGTATTTCATGAAAAGTATGCCGGGTTCCGAGAGGCGGGCCCCGCGTTGACTTTTGTTGATTTTTTGGAATAAATTTTTAAGTCGACGTTTTATTATTCGGAATTGTTTCCGATGAATGTTAATGAAGTTATACAATTAATTTGGATAGATTTGAGAGGTCGAGAGGTCAATTAAAGCAAGAAGGCGATTTTGAAATAATGATATAACTTCAAAAAGATAAGTGTCTTGCTTAACCTCGAGTGGGGAATTACCCCTTAGGCATCGAGTCTTATGTGCCATTTGTGAAATATGAAAAGCCGTGTACGCGAGGTGACGAGTACGTACTCGGGCTTATATGTGCAAAATTCATTGAGTTAAAGTCTTGGGCATATTATGTAGTAATTTGGATAATTGTTAGTATTTATTAAATCATCTATTTGCCATGCCTAAATCCTTGTTGTTTAATTTGTTTTTATATGACAATTTGATGTGATTGTTACTTGAAAACTTATGTAATTTCGTGAGTATTNTAAAGTTTGTGGGAAGATTGTTGAGTTCAAATGGGTAAAGATTGGGTTGAAAATGGTAGAAATCTTCAAATACTTTAATTGAAGATTAGAAGGGCAATCCGATGTCGGAATTGGATACTTTTTGTATGGTTGAACTCGTATCGGAACGGGTGTTCGGATTTCATGAGTTTTTTCAGGATTCAAAATATGGGTCCCACTGTCGGTTTTTAAAATGAATTTTGGATTTTAATATGGAATATTAGTAATTTCATATGGAATTAATTCCTACGATTCGTATTGAGTATATTGAATTGTTTGTGACTAGATTTGAAGCGTTCGGACATGAATTCATGAGTCAAAGGTTAATTGGGATCTTGAATTTGCTTGCGAAGCGAGGTAAGTGTCTTGCTTAACCTCGACTGGGGGAATTACCCCTTAGGCATTGAGTCTTATGTGTCATTTGTGAAATGTGAAAAGCCGTGTACGCGAGGTGACGAGTACATACTCGGGCTTATATGTGAAAAATTCATTGAGTTAAAGTCTTGGGCATATTATGTAGTAATTTGGATAATTGTTAGTATTTATTAAATCATCTATTTGCCATGCCTAAATCCTTGTTGTTTAATTTGTTTTTATATGACAATTTGATGTGATTGTTACTTGAAAACTTATGTAATTTCGTGAGTATTTTTGGTTTGATATTTCTTGGAATTAAATTTCAATATGAATTTTCCCTATGCAAATAATAAATTAAGCAAGTTTAAAAAGAAATATTAATATAATTATCTAATTTTGGATTAATGAATTCTTTGCTTTATGCTGAGTAATTTCTATCTCTGTTGATTATTTATTTTGGGTGTTATACACATAGTGTGGAGCCTTCAGCTATTTGTTGTGAAATTAATTAATTTGGTCGTATCTTTGAAATTTTGGTGTTGGTCATTGGGCAAATTATGATAAGAGCTGATTTTGTTATGTTGCCGTGATAATTTTCCGTGTAAATTATTGTGTTGTGTGAGTTATTATTTTGAGGATATAAGGGCGGCATTTCACCGTTGCTATTATGTGGGTATAAGGGTGGCATTTCGCTGTTGTTGTGTTTGTTAGAATATTGTCTGGGCAGAGCGATAAGGGTGGCTATAGAAAAAATAAGGGTGTAAATAGGAGCGATTATGATGGCTATTGATATTGTTAGGGCGAATGGATAATGGAGGCTATTATAGGAGTGATAAGGGTGGCTATTGTCACGGACGATATGTGATGATGTGGAGTTGTGATGTTGGTGATTTTCATGTGATATTGTGATTTTTCTTATGTTTATTTTTATACCTTGTGCACTTTGTCTTGTTTTTGGTAAATTTATAACAATCTGATTTATGTTGAAATTGGGAGCCTGTGGCTATTGCCAGGCGGATTATAAAATGAAATGTGGGTACGAGGTGCCGTGAGTAAATAATGAGGGTATTGACACGTGAATTGCCTGTGCAGTTATGATATGAAATGTAGGCACGAGGTGATATGATTTAATGATAATGATATTTGGCACGTGAATTATCCGTGCAGTTGTGATATGAAATGAAGGCACGAAGTGCCGAGAAAATATGATGATTTAATAATGGGCACGAGGTGCCATGAAAATATTAAAAATGGACTGAGACCCTTATTTTTATGACTATGAAATGAGGTGTCACATGGTGACCTTTTTAATTGAAAGAATTATATTCAAAATATTTCTTTGGAAGGATTTTTATTTAGAAAGTATTATATAAAAGAATTGTATTTGAAAGATATTTATTTGAGGAAATTATATTTGAAGAGATTTATTGAAAGAATTATATTTGAAAGATAATTATTTGAGAAAATTATATTTGAAAAAGAGTTATTTGGAAGAATTATATGTGAAATACATTTATTTGAAGGACTTGATTTAATTGAGTGTAATTGTATTTATTAATGGTGTTCTTGTTGTCTTGCTGCATATATCACTGATTGTTTTATGTTGCCCTTATTGTTATGTGTTTTCTATTATATTGTATATTATATTGCACATGCTATTAGACTAGTGAGTGTCTTGAATGTATTTCGTCTCTACTTTATTGAGGTTAGTATTGATACTTACTGGGTACCGACCGTGGTGTACTCATACTACACTTCTGCACATTTTTGTGCAGAGCCAGGTATTGGAGATATCGGACTTGAGCAGAGTTAAAGCGGGATCGTAAGGATTCAAGGTAGAGCTGCTTGGTTATCGCAGTCCCTTGGAGTCTTTTCATTTCATTGTACTGTTAATTTTTAATTAAACAATATTATATATTCGGTCCTCGTGATCATTTCATGTATTCAGTTAAAGTTCGTGACTCAGTACTACCAGTCTTGGGAGGTTGTATATTCATATTTGTTCCGCTCTTAGTTTTGATTATTTATTTAATTTAAAAAATGGCTTCAAAATGTAATTGAAATCGGCGTTCCTAGTCTTAGAGACTAGGTGCATCACGACGCTTGTGGCGGAATTTTGGGTCGTGACTGACACTTTTCGTCGTTACATAATAACGGGTTTAAATGATTCGATGCAATAAAATTTAAGTAACAGTCAAAATAAATATTATATTTAAAGTAACAATACGATACGATACAATATGTAACTAACGGTCGACCACAAACAATCCATCGACACTCGTTTTGGGGACAAAATAATCCATTGACCACAAACAAAAGTGAGAATACATCACAAATGTAAAGTTTAAATTGCCAGATGTTGTTAAGTGTGGACTTGTGAATTGTGATGTACCATTTTCCTGTTTTATGGCCGACTGGTCGTTGACACAAAATAAGCTCATCATTATAATCATATCAAAAGTAAGAACTTTTTTATACTGTCAAATCTACAGTTGAAAAATGTTAGATACTTTTTAAACTTGGGAGTTCACATTTTTATGTCAATTAGACACACATCAAATAACTGTTAATTCTAAAGCTAGGTATTTTAGTCAATTACATCTTAAATTATTTTATGCTTCTAAAAGTCGCACAACCCACTTCATTGCCTTTTTATTAATTGGTTTACTTCTAGAGGATGAGGAACTGTAGGGTTTGGGCCTTTGGGATTAGGGAAAGAGAGGGTCTCGATAATAAAAAAGGGAATACATGATATTGTGACTCAATAAATGATCAGCCAGTGCATTAAGCTTCCGCTATGCGC
>AWOL01S0026371.1:28177-42987 GCA_000715115.1 Nicotiana otophora | reverse complement strand
GTACGCTCGGGCCGAGTATGGTACCGGGTGCCGACCACGTCCCTTCAGGTTTGGGGTGTGACAGAGGCCAAGCACTTCCTCCCTAATTGCATAAGGCTAAGCACTTCCTCCCTAATTTCATAAGGCTAAGCATTGCCTTCCCTTGCATGATACTAAGCACTCTCTCATTTTCTTGCATGAGGCTAAGCACGGCCTCCCTAATTGCATAAGGCTAAGCTCTGCCTTTCCTTGCATGAGACTAAGCATTGTCTCCTAATTGCATGAGACTAAGCACTGTCTCCTTTTTCTTGCATGAGGCTAAAAACTGCCTCCCTAATTGCATAAGGCTAAGCTCTGCCTTTCCTTGCATGAGACTAAGCATTGTCTCCTAATTGCATGAGACTAAGCACTGTCTCCTTTTTCTTGCATGAGGCTAAAAACTGCCTCCCTAATTGCATAAGGCTAAGCTCTGCCTTTCCTTGCATGAGACTAAGCATTGTCTCCTAATTGCATGAGACTAAGCACTGTCTCCTTTTTCTTGCATGAGGCTAAAAACTGCCTCCCTAATTGCATAAGGCTAAGCTCTGCCTTTCCTTGCATGAGACTAAGCATTGTCTCCTAATTGCATGAGACTAAGCACTGTCTCCTTTTTCTTGCATGAGGCTAAAAACTGCCTCCCTAATTGCATAAGGCTAAGCTCTGCCTTTCCTTGCATGAGACTAAGCATTGTCTCCTAATTGCATGAGACTAAGCACTGTCTCCTTTTTCTTGCATGAGGCTAAAAACTGCCTCCCTAATTGCATAAGGCTAAGCTCTGCCTTTCCTTGCATGAGACTAAGCATTGTCTCCTAATTGCATGAGACTAAGCACTGTCTCCTTTTTCTTGCATGAGGCTAAAAACTGCCTCCCTAATTGCATAAGGCTAAGCATCGCCTTATCCTTTCATAATGCCAAATGCTACCTCCGTTATGCTACTTGTAATTTAGCACTATTTTCTACTTTCCCGGGGCTAAGCTCTGCCCCAATCTTACACAAGACTAAGCTCTATCTTGTTTCGCTTCGCATATGACCAAGCATCATGTCTTTGCATCTCATGGGCTGAAACATCGCCATTTTGTCCAAAGGCATCATAGTTTGAAGGCATCATCCGTATAGCCGGAAGACACCATGCCATGGCCTGAGGACCTCTCAATATGGCACGTCATTATTCAAAGGCGTCATGGTTTAGAGGCACCATTCTCATGGCCCGAGAATATTATTTCATGGCCTACGAATCCTTTATCACGCGAATCATGGCCCAGGACATAATGGTCTAAGGACATCATCATCATCGTCCAAAGACAACTTTCATGGTCCAAAGGGAATTTGCATCATGTTTAAATTCTCGCAATAATCCCATATATACTTGCATGCATTGTGTTTAAGTTTTGCAGGTAATCCAGGAGGTAACCGTTCTCTTAACGGGAGCAATCTTCGCTCCGATTTTCGATTAATGCTCACATCCTACAATTATTTCAAACACAGTCAACCACCATCAGTTACCCACTTTTACTTGATAACTGTTCAGATACCCGTTCTAAGATACATCCGTTCACGATTTCGTATAAACTGATTTGATATTGTCCTACCTAAAAGAGCATTTCCGAAGCATACGACTATTCCTATAAGAACTCTATCGGTTCAATTCACCGTTGGATCCAGAACTACACACGGCCTGATTCCCGTAACACCAGGGATATGTAGGCAACTCAAAAATCATAGTTCGGCCTCCATTTTTTAAATCATCTCATTCTGTCAAAATCGGTCGTCATTTCTTTACCCGACAATTATTTTATCATTCCAGGGTAAAAGGGGGCAGCTGTTGATACCCAATATTTCTCTCATATTTTCTAAAAATACATATATACTTTCAAAATAGCATAATTGAAGCATCATTTAGTTTACAAACCTATACAGGTATTTTCTATAATTGTTCATAATTTTAAAGCTCTAAATCAATTTCTTTCTACATTTTTATTATATAAATAATAATTATCCATTAAATTATTTGGTGATGACTTAATCATACAAACTTATTATTTACACCAACATGTATGTTTTATAATATTTTACTTCATTTTTTCTATAATTGCATTTGCATTTTTAGGCTAATTGTACATTTTTGCAATAATAGCCTATATTCATGTATAACTACATTATTTATGCCAAAATAACTTTTTATATTTTTATAATGTTAAGTTATGTTATTAAATCATTTTAGTGCACAAATAATATTTTTTGTGATTTAATAATTACTTTTATAAATTATGTTTTGATAAATTTTGGGTATTTAAACAACAGCCCAATTTTTAAACCAATTTCGGACCAAATGAATGGCCCAAACACTCAAATACCTAGCCCAATTACCCCATCCCAAAGCCAAACGACACATGTCTAATACTCGGTTGCGACCCGCTTCTAAACGACCCGCCCGTCCAATTTTTTGATCTCAGCCGTTGATCTCTCAAGATCAACGACCATCGTCCACTCCCCCCAATTAAATTAACCTAACCCAGAACCCTACCCATTTCCACTTAATCCTCCGCCCCTAAACGCTCAACTCTCATATTCTCGCTTCTGGAGAACCCTAGCCGCCTCCCCCTTAATCCCTGCTCCTAATCCCACTGATAATGAGATTCGACTACCATTATCTTGCCATATTTGAATCCTTTTGGTACTGGTTGTCCATTTGTTGTATTACCTGGGTGCTTTCCTAAACATGGAAAGCAATATCTTCCGAAATCGAACCAAAGTGGTTCGAATCTTTGATTTTGAGCATTATTTTGTCTACATACGTTCAATACTATACTGTATGAGTTCGATTTTGTTTGGATTCTGCTGATTTACACTTTCCCTAAAAAACTACGGTTTACAGATTTCCTACTTGACCTTGTTTGTTGCTTAAATTATTATGTTTCCTTATATGTTTGCTCGATTTTGACTGCTATATAAGTCCCTCCCCCATTCCTTTTTGGACGGACCTTTAATCAAAATATTTCCACTAAAAAGCTAAAGATCTTCACTCTGTTGTTCTCTTATTCTCTTGTTCTACTTTGGCTCTTGGCCAACTGAAAGCCAAGGCCACCGAAATTCCTATTTCTCTCGACCTTCCTTGGGTGTGAGCATTGCCCTGGGCTCCTTGATGCCCTTGGGAACTTAACGCATCTAAGGTCCTAGGTTATACGGCTTTGTTGACGTTCAAAATGATTATGTTCTTTTCTTGTTTGTCTACTTGTCAATCAGTAACTGGTGAGTTCTTTAGCCTTTGCAATGTTCATTCCCTTATATTCCTGATTAGCATATTCATGCCTATGAAATTGTATAAACTAATGTGTTTTTTAGACTATATCAATATGTAACTCTGCTTATGATATGAACCTCTCTAGCATTTTCTCATGCCTAAATTGTTAGTTCTAAAATGTATTTGTGTTTAACTTGAGCAATTTAGAGTGTTTGAAGTTCATTTAGCTTAATGTATTGGTACTTTGAGTGTTTACAATGGTTATATGATATCAGTTGGTTTCCTGCCTTGTCCTGGATTTCTATAGTGATTGATTTGTATATGTGATATGCCTTAATCCATGCTAAGACCCTCATTCTAGCTATGATTTGCTCCTGTGATCATTTTATTCACTTAGTATGTCCTTACCCTGCCTAACTCTGTACTCCCTAGCAACTAGTTGGAACCTTTTAAAATAGCTTCTTAACTTGTGTTCCCTATAACATTTGATTATGTTTGCCTTATTGGTGTGAGTTGCACTGTTCAACCCCTGGTGCTTAGCATAATTTGACCCTTACGCTTGAACCTGTTAAGTTAATGTTCTGTTGTTCGTCCTATTTGGCATAATGCCTTGCTTATTAATTTCGTAATCTCAAAAGCCATAATCCCCCTTGCTTTCTTACAAATGTTCCTTGCCTCAATGTGCTAAGTGTGGACTTATGATATTAACATGTCTCTTGAGTTTGTTTACCCTCTGTGTTGATATGTTCATTGTGTGATCACTCTAGCAATGCCTGTTCCGAAAATGCAAATGCACTTCTTCAAACTCTGCTATTTGACTACTATTTTTATTCTCATTGGTTGTGTACCCTATTCTGAACCTATAATTCTTGGCCGGCTAAGAGCCAAAGTCACTAAAGCTTTCTCTATTAACCTCCAGGGTGTGAGCACTGCTCGAGGTCCATTTTGAGACTCTTGTGAACTCTGACACACTAGGGCTTGAGGTTCTTTGGCCATTTTCCTTACTACTCAGTTCTGTCCTTCTTTCTGCCTGTTGAATGTGAAAATTGACTTGTGTAAGTGATTGTTTCCTAGATCCTATGATCAAACCATGGCTGTTGGGTTAGGTTCGAGTTCTCCTATGGTTTTTGGGCTATGTTGAGAACTGTGTGGAGAAAGAGCTTAGTTGAAGGCTTGTTAGTGCTGGGTATCATTTGGGCCTGTCTTGGGCCTACTGTTATTGCTTGTACTACTTTGTAATTTATTCATTATTGGGCATGTAATAATTTTGTAATAACAATTGGGGTGATAGTGAAATTGGGAAATAGGTATCTCTTAATATTTGCATGAAAAAGGGTAGAAAGCGTGTTTATAGGATTTGTGTGATCTATTTGCTATCCGACTTGTTATATGTGAATCTTTTTGTGTACTATTAGAAATCATGTCATTGGGGGATCACACACTCACATAATTAGTATGTGTGCATGTATGAGTATTCTATCTATTCTTGTGTCTACTGCTATGTGTTGCTAGATAGCATACCTATAGGAAATAATTGCTAATGACTGCTCCTTAATCTGCTCAGTAGATATCATGCCCATAGGATTTTAACTCATTAATTCGCTATTGCCATCTCATCGTCCATCTAGAAAGCATGCCTATAGGATCTAATTGTATGAGAATCAGTTCCAACCGCCAAGCGATAGAAATCATGCCTATAGGACATCACTACTCGCTTTTCAAACGCTGTTTTATTATTTATCCATGCGATTATTAGGAAGTGTAATAATTTTGAGCATTTCCAATAAGTTCCGCGATTCCTTACTGTATAAATCACTTAGAAATCATGACTATAGATGTGTCCACTGATAATCTGTAATAAGCCACTTAGCAACATCTGGCATTTACCAATTGGTAATTTGGAAATCATTAGGTCTAAAAATGGCTTGCGCATCTGAATTAGATCATCTAAAAACCATGCCTATAGAGTTTAACAACTATAATCCCTTCAATTCTGAAAACTGCCTAATATGTAAAATCTGTTTGCGTGCATTTGTTTTCCTAATTGCGGAGGCTAATATGAGCCTTTAATTGGATCTAATTGCAGTCTTATTTGTTTTGAATTGTCGCCTAGTTTTAACATTTTTGAGCAGCCTAAGTCAAGTCTAGAAACACCCAAAAATAGAGGTCCAAATACCTCCTGGACCATAGGCATGGGACGGGTAGTGCACGCATAAGGCACGATTTAGAATCAACTAGTGCGCTTTAGGTAATAACATAAAGATAGTAATCGGGTTGCAGGAGATGATAGTCTGTGCCCATTGAATAATACGAGTAACACCCATCTTGAGGGAGTTACAAAGTATTATTTATGTTGCACGGGGTGATCTTTTAGGCTACAAAACTTAGGACCCCCCATCTTATCTTTGAATCAAGTGTTTGTATTTATTCAAAGTCTTTGATAATCAAACTTCCCAAACTTTTTGTTTTCTCTGTATTTGTTTATCTGACTAATTCATATAATTCAAGTTCGGTCGGGATCCACAGTTGTGGACCTCGAAGACTGCCTAACACCTTCTCCTCGAGGTAATTTCGAGCCATTACCTGATCTTTGGTGATGCAAACTAGTCAAACCCGAGTCAGATGCAAATAGGTGCCCTAACGCACCTTAAAATCATTAAGTGGAGACTCTCCTATTTTAGTACCTCCTTTAAAAGAGTTATCACATGTTGAGGCCCGATTTTCCGAGAAAACGGGGCACAGCACTCACTGCCCAGCGATATTTCGCACCTGCGATGACACAGCCACACCTGCAGTTCTGCTTCTGCAGACAAATTTATGCAGGTGCAAACCAAGCTAAGGATAACCTCCACTACTTCTGCGAGCCTGCTTCCGTGGTTGCTGGCCCTCTTCTGCGAGCTCGCACCTGCGGCTGGCCCTCCGCTGGTGCAATTGCACCAGAAGCTGGGTGCTTCAGCTATCCAACTAAGGCCAAATGACAGTAACGACCCGGCCGGTCATTTTGAGAATTTAAGTCCCGTTCTGCAATATAAGGTCTTGAGCAGCTCCGTATTATGAGTATTGACTTGCGTGCAGAGTCGAATTCTTTTACCGGATGATTCAAAGCAAATCGGAAGAAGGATTCAAGTATTGGAAGCTTAAGCGGTAAGAGTTGACCGAATTTTGACTTTTGATAAATGGCTCCAGAATGGGTTTTGGATGATTTCACCAGCTTCGTATGGTGATTTTGGATTTAAGCATGTGTCCGAATTTGGATTTGGAGGTCCGTAGGGCAATTTGGAATATTTCGGCGAAAGTTAGAAAAGTTGAAGTTTTGAAGGTTGAGAGGTTTGACCAATAGTTGACTTTGGCGATATTGGGGTCAGAATGCAATTCCAAGAGTTAGAATAGCTCGTTATATTTTTTGGGACTTGCCTGCAAAATTTGACGTCATTCCAGGTTGGTTTGATAGATTTTGACGCGAGTTTTAGAAGTTGGAAGATTTGAAAGTTCATAAGTTCGATTCATGGTGCAATTTGTAGTTTCGACCTTGTTTGATATGATTTGAGACCCCGAACGAGTCTGTGTTAGATTATGGAACTTGTTGGTATGCTTGGACGGCGTCCCGGAGGCCCCGGGTGTGTTTCGGACGAGTTTCAGATGATTTTTATAGTTTTGAACAGGTCTACTTCTGGTGTTTTCACACCTGCGACACTTTGGAGCATAGGTGCGGCTCTGCTTCTGCATGAGCTTGGTAGCTTCTGCGATCGTTGAGGCCTGGGAGATCGCTCTCTTCTGCGAAAGCTGGCACGCAGGTGCAAAGGCCGCTTCTGCAGTTCCTTATCGCTTCTGCGTCCCCTCTTGCGCTTCTGCGGTGCCGCTGGTGCGGCTATGTTGACCGCAAATGTGGACCTGGGCCTGGTAAGTTAAGTTTTTAGATGCGAACTTCTGCCCGCAAATGCGATAGCGCAGATGCGCTTAATGGTCAGCAGGTGCGGCCACACCTGGGCAGAATCATATAAGTCGAGGGTTTGGCCATTTTCTTCATATTGAGTTTTAGACCTTGGTTTTGGGAGCTTATTTGTGGGGTTTTTAAGCAAATCGATTGGGTAAGTGTTCTTTACCTAGAATTTATTACATTCCATGATTTTAACTTTATTTTTGTCATTAAATTTGTATTTTGAGTTGAGGAAAATGGTGGTTTTTGAAGAAAGTTTTCAAAATGAAAAATCATGATTTGAGGGACGAATTGGTATCGAAATTTGATAATTTTAGTATGATTGAACTCGTATCGAAATGGGGGTTCGGGTTTTGTAAAATTTGTCGGGTTCGAGGTGCGGGCCCAGAAGTCAATTTTTAGATTTTTATAAAGATTGAGACTTTAATATCCGGAATAGTTTCTTATGAGGTTTATTTGTGCTTTGAAATTATTTTGGTTAGATTTGAGCCGTCCGGAGGCCATTTCACCCGAGAAGTTTATTTTAGATTATCAGTTGTCTTCTTTGAGGTATGTATCATGCCTAACTTCGTGTAGGGGAACTACCCCTTAGGATTTTAGTCTTCTATGCTAATACGTCTCTTAATTACTAGTTTCACCTTTACCTGCTTTAATTAGAATTAATTTCTTCATGATCGACTCTTGTTGCTTATTTGATTCTTCAATGCCTTAACTGAAATTGTTGTCTCTTATATTGCCATGTTATCCTTTCCTAACTGCTTATCTTTATTTGAAGTTATAATTATCTCTTATGTAATTGTTCACTCTTAATGGAGGCTAAGATTATCTTTTTGCTGCTTATCCTTATTGAATTTGTTGTATCTCTTTCTTAATTTCCCAACCTTAAAAGAAGTTAGATATCCTATATCTTAGTTGACTTGTCCTTATTTGGAATCATTAGACTTGTGATAGCTCCCTTGTTGTTGAGCTGTACATCGTGGGTCATTGTTACATATTATTTCCTTCCTTATTGAGCTGTTCGTATTTTGATTAGCATTCTTTATTGTGACTACTCCTTATGAATTAGTGCCTCTGTTTCTTTGAGTTCTGGAATTTCTGAGTTGACTTATTTGTCGTACCCTTGTATTATTGTCATTGTTGCTATTATACTTGTTGTTGTGATGCATGAGGTTTCTGTCATACGGTTATTGTTATTGTGATGCACGAGGTTTCTGTCGTGCGAGTGTTATTGGGTTGCATGAGGTTTCTGCCGTGCTATTGTTACTATTGATATTTGCACATGCGGCGTGACAAGGTGGAATATATATATGTGGGTTGCGCATGTGGCGAGACAAGGTGGGAATATATTATGCACGTGTGGTGAGATAAGGCGGCCATTTATTTTACTATTGCATATGTGGCGAGACAAGGTGGGATGTGTTAGGGATTGATCTGTGATGGCTGGGGGCTTTCTTGTTGTTGATATTTGGGTAGTGGTACACATACCTGTGTGAGTTTTATCTTGTGGAAAGTTGTGAGAAAACATTCTACGTATTGTCCATTTCCTTTCCTATGCTTATTAGCTGGCATGAACCATGTTAGGACACTTGCACAAGCATACACGTAGTTCAAAACTCTTATCGGTTAAGAGGTTTTTCTTGATATTGCTGAGTATAGATGCACACCTTTGTTACTTGCCTTCTATGTGAGAATGGCTCTATTTAGCACGTGAGTCATCAATGCGGTGATGAAGTATAGTGAGGTCACAGGATGCCGAGTGTTAGGGTTCAGGTATTGGGACCCGTGAGTTATGAATAGTATGCGGTTCGGTACCTCATGGAGTTTATAGACTAAAACCTGGTGTGAAAGTGGTTGTTTTCATCTAGTTGCTACTTGCCCTTCTTTTAATTTTGTTCATCCGATTTAGGCTGTATTTCCGTTCGTTCTTCTATGTCATTACTATGGTGTTCCACTGATAGTTGTTGTTTTCCTTTCTTACTGAAATTATCGTATTATTTGCCATTTCGCGTAGTCTTTATGTAGAACTATACTCTGTTGTTCCTATACTTATACTTTGTTCAGGTTATTTAGTCGAGTAGGTGTCTCGGCTGTTCCTCGTCACTACTCCACTAAGGTTAGTCTTGATACTTGCTGGGTACCATCGTGGTGTACTCATACTATACTTCTGCACATTTTTGTGCAGATCCAGGTATTTCGTAGTTAGTTGATCATTAGCTAGTTATGCGGACTATTGCTGTTTACTTTATTTCAAACAGTTGTATTTAGTAAGTTGCAGCAAACTCTGTAGAGCTTATGACTTATATAACCGATTTTGGGAATTGTAGATTTTATAGAGATTTCTATTTCAAAAATTGTTAGATGTTATTTAATTATTGTTGTCATTCAGTAAATGTTAGGCTTACTTAGTCCCTAAGACTAGGTGCCATCGCGATACCAAACGGAGGGAAAATTGGGTCGTGACAAGTTGGTATCAGAGCTCTAGGTTCATAGGTGCTACGAGTCATAAGCGAGTTTAGTAGAATCTTGCGGATCGGTACAGAGAAGTCTGTACTTATCTTTGAGAGGCTACGGAACTATTAGGACAGTTTCACTTCCTTCATTCATATCCTGCGAGTTCATTGGTCTCAAAGTTTGAACTTTTATCATTGTATTCTATCACAAATGGTGAGGACACGAGCTGCAGTTATCGATGACGCTGCTCCCGTAGCGGGTGTCACTAGAGGGAGAGGCAGAGGTCGACGAGGAGCACGTATCGCAGCTAGAACATCTATCAGAGTAGTAGTTGAGGAGCCTCCAGTAGCTCCAGTTGGGGGGTAAGAACCGGAGGTACCTGCTGTTTCCCCTAGACTTCAGGAAACTCTTACACAGTTCCTGAGCATGTTTGGTACATTGGATCAGGCGGGGTTGATTCCAGTTATACTAGCTACTTCACAGATTAGGGGAGGAACCCAGACTCCCGCCGCCCCCACTCCAGAGCAGCGAGTTCACGTTGGTCAGGTTCCAGGTATCATGGCGACACAACCTGTGGTTCCAGTTTAACCTGAGGTTAGGGCAGCAGCATCCGAGGAACAGCAGTTTAGACTTGTGAGGTTCAGGAAATATGACCCTTCTACTTTCACTGGTTTGGCTTCAGAGGGTGCATAGGGTTTTCTGGAGGAGTGCCATCGCATTCTCTGCACTATGGGTATTGTTGAGACGAGTGGGGTTGTTTTTACTACGTTCCAACTTAAGGGAGCGGCTTATCAATGGTGGCGGGCGCATGAGTTGGGTAGCCCGGACGATGTAGCTTCACTTACATGGGTTCAGTTTTTAGAGATATTCCTGAGAGAGTTTGTACTTCAGTCCCTTTGAGATGCATGGCGCATCGAGTTTGAGCAGCTGTGCCAGGGAACTATGTCAGTATCAGAGTATGACGTTAGATTCAGTGATTTGGCCAGACATGCACCTGCTTTGGTTGCTACAGTTAAAGAGCATGTCCGTAGATTCATTGAGGGGCTCAGGCCTGATATTTGGTTCAGCATGGCTCGAAAGTTAGAGTTAGATGTTTCGTTTCAGCAGGTGGTAGGGATCGATCATCGAGTAGAGGGCATGTGGGATCAGGAGAGAGAGGGCAGGTAGGGCCATGAGAGAGAGGGCATACGAGGTCAGGAGAGAGAGGATAGGGAGGCGAGGCGGCCTCATAGACCATAGAGATCTACCGGTCCTTATTTTGGAGGTAGGGTATGACATGGTAGAGGTTTTGTGGGTCAACCAGTTCAGTTTGCACTTCAGGCTTCGCACAGTGTTTCAGGTGCTCATGGGTCGCATAGTACCCATACCGCACAGTTTCCATAGCCACATCAGCAGAGAGGTTGCTTCGAGTGTGGAGATACCAGCCACAGGGTGAGAGATTGTCCTAGATTCCGAACAGGTGTGTCACAGCAGAGTACTTAGGCGAGTAGAGGGCACCCAAGAGGGGGAGGTCCGGCCCATTTATGTGTTTCATATAGTAGGCTTGAGGCCATTGCGCTAGATGATGTCATACAGGTATGCTTTTGATTTGTTAAAGAGAGGCATCATTCGTATTTTGATTCGGTTCTGCTTATCGGGGTGAGTTCTCCTATTTGGTATCCCACTTATGGGTGAGTTCATGACCTAGTATTATGTTTATGTGTTTGCCCCTGTTGGGATATTCTACGAGTGATAGCCGTGTCTATCGTTGTTTTAATTCATTATTGAAAGTTACGAGGCTAGAAGTGAATTCTTATTGTCCATTATCGTAGGTTTTAATGTGATTCCTGATTAAATTGGTTACGATTTGTGATTTGATACTCTATTGGGGTGAGAGTTCAGTAAGTGTTGTGATTTTATTGGCAGAATTGAGTTAGTGGGAAGATTCCAATTGGTATGATGTGTATTCGGCTTGTGATTCAGAGTTGAGGGTGAAACCCTCGCTATTCCATGTGATTTGATATGTTTGAGTCGGGTTGCGTTCCGCGATAGAGAGTTACACTAGGATGAGATCCTTATGATTGTTCATGTACTTTGATTTTTCCTACTTAAATTGATTCGTAGTATGGTATTGATAGAGTGTCGGGCTTGTTTGATATTTCTCTTATGTGTTTCTCTTTACATATTTATTCCTCTTCGTCTTGTGCTTATTCGAGTTTAGTTTATGAGGTGTGTGCCAGGTGGCGTTATATGTGACTTGCGGATCCAGGTATATAGTTATGAGGTCTTTGTGTTGCTTGCATCATCGTCAGCATTGTGGAGGTTTGAAACGGGTTGCTAATGGATATTAGGCTAATTGCCGGTGCTTTTTGATTATGACAACTATTGTGATCAGAAATGTTATTATGGTCATATGTGTGGTATGTCACGTTGTGTGGTTGTACCTTGCAGGTGTAGGCATGAGTTGTCGAAGCTGGTTGAGACTGATACCGGGTATGGATCTAGAATCAGGTCTTTTGGAGATGAATGGAAGGTGAGAATTTTGAATCTAAGGCTTATTGATGTTGGTAGAAAGGATACATTATAGTTGAGATGGTGTCGTCGGGCTTAGGTGGATTGGGGTGACGTGGGGTCACCCCGGGTGTATGTCAGAGGGGTGCATTCAGTAATTTGATGACTTCGTGGCGATTCTTGGCACGTTCAAGGACGAACGTTTGTTTAAGAGGGGGAGGATATAACGACCCGGCTGATCATTTTGAGAATTTCAGTCCTGTTCGGCGGTGTAAGGTCTTGAGTAGCTCCGTATTATGAGTATTGACTTACGTGCATGGTTGAATTTAGTTACCGCATGATTCGGAGTCAAATCGAAAGAAATATTCAATTTTTGGAAGCTTAAGCGGTAAGAGTTGACTGGAATCTGACTTTTTAGTAAACGGCTCCAGAATGGGTTTTGGATGATTTCAACAGCTTCGTATGGTGATTTTGGACTTAGGCGTGCGTCCGGATTTGGATTTGGAGGTCCGTAGGGTAATTTGGAGCATTTCGGCGAAAGTTGGAAAAGTTGAAGTTTTGAAGGTTGAGAGGTTTGACCAATAGTTGACTTTAGCGATATCGGGGTCGGAATGCAATTCCGAGAGTTGGAACAGCTCCTTTATGTTATTTTGGACTTGCCTGTAAAATTTGACGTCATTCCGGGTTGGTTTGATAGGTTTCGGCGCGAGTTTTAGAAGTTGGAAGATTTGAAAGTTCATAAGTTTGATTCATGGTGCAATTTGTAGTTTCGGCGTTGTTTGATGTGATTTGAGACCCCGAGCAAGTCTATGTTAGATTATGGAACTTGTTGGTATGCTTGGATGGGGTCCCGGGAGGCCCGGGTGTGTTTCGGACGAGTTTCAGATGATTTTTATAGTTTTGAACAGCTCTGGTTCAGGCGTTGTCGCACCCGCGACACTTTGGAGCGCAGGTGCGGCTCCGCTTCTACATGAGCCTGGTCGCTTCTGCGATCGTTGAGGCTTGGGAGCTCGCTCTCCTTTGCAGAAGCAGGCACGCAGGTGCGAAGGCCGCTTCTGCGGTTGCTCAATCGCTTCTGCGAAGAAGCTCGCTTCTGCGGTTCCTCAATCGCTTCTGCGAAGAAGCTCGCTTCTGCGTCCCCTCTTGCACTTCTGCGGTGCCGCTGGTGCAGCTATGTTTTCCGCAGATGCGGACCTGGGCCTGGTAAGTTAGGTTCGCAGATGCAAATGTATGCCCGCAAATGCGATAGTGGAGATGCGCTTAATGGTCCGCAGGTGCGGTCATACCTGAGCAGAATCATATAAGTCGAGGGTTTAGCCATTTTCTTCATATTTTGAGTTTTAGACCTCGGTTTTGGGAGCTTCTTTGTGGGGTTTTCAAGCAAATCAATTGGGTAAGTGTTCATGACCTAGAATTTATTACATTCCATGATTTTATCTTTATTTTGGTCATTAAATTTGTATTTTGAGTTGAGGAAAATGGTGGTTTTTGAAGAAAGTTTTCAAAATGAAAAATCATGATTTGAGGGACGAATTGGTATCGAAATTTGATAATTTTAGTATGATTGAACTCGCATCGGAATGGGGGTTTGGGTTTAGTGAAATTTGTCAGGTTTCGAGGTGCGGGCCCGGGGGTCGATTTTTAGATTTTAATAAAGATTGAGCCTTTATGATCTGGAATAGTTTCTTATGAGTTTTATTTATGCTTTGAAATTATTTTGGTTAGATTTGAGCCGTTCAGAGGACATTTCATCCGAGAAGTTCATTTTAGAGTATCAGTTGTCTTCTTTGAGGTATGTATCATGCCTAACTTCCTGTGGGGGAACTACCCCTTAGGATTTTAGTCTTCTATGCTAATTGTAGTCCGTGTACACGAAGTGACGAGTACGTGCTCTGACTTATTTTTGGAAAATTTGCCTCTTAGGGTTCTTAGGTCCTTCTATTCACTAGTTATGCAGTTGTTATGTTATGAATACGTCTCTTAATTACTAGTTTCACCTCTACCTACTTTAATTAGAATTAATTACTTCATGATCCACTCTTGTTGCTTATTTGATTCTTCAGTGCCTTAACTGAAATTGTTGTCTCTTCTATTGCCATGTTATCCTTTCCTAACTGCTTATCTTTATTTGAAGTTATAATTATCTCTTCTGTAATTGTTCTCCCTTAATTGAGGCTAAGATTATCTTTCTGCTGCTTATCCTTTTTGAATTTGTTGTATCTCTTTCCTAATTGTCCAACCTTAAAAGAAGTTAGATATCCTATATCTTAGTTGACTTGTCCTTATTTGGAATCATTCGACTTGTAATAGTTCCCTTGTTGTTGAACTGTACATCGCGGGCTGTTGTTACTTATTATTTCCTTCCTTGTTGAGTTGTTCTTTTTTTGACTATCATTCTTTATTATGACTACTCCTTATGAATTAGTGCCTTTGTTTCTTTGAGTTCTGGAATTTTTGAGTTGACTTATTTGTCGTACCCTTGTATTATTGTCATTGTTGCTATTATACTTGTTGTTGTGATGCACGAGGTTTCTGCCGTGCGGTTGTTGTTATTGTGATGCATGAGGTTTCTGACATGTGAGTGTTATTAGGTTGCACGAGGTTCTGCCGTGCTATTATTACTATTGATATTTGCATATGCTGCATGACAAGTCAGGATATATATATATATAT